>BQNB010005189.1:0-47377 GCA_026074375.1 Tanacetum coccineum
ATATATATATATATATATATATATATATATATATATATATATATATATATATATATTTATAAATTGTACAAAAATATTACATTTTATATTTTTAAGAATACAAAAATGGCAATATATACCATTGATTTTTATACTTTTATGAGTTTAATCCTTTATATATATAAGGTATATATATATATATTAAACCTTTAACTTTAAAATTAGAACTTGGCAAAACAGCCCCTTGTAGTTATAACTTTAGGAAAATGACATTTTTAGTCCCTCTAGTTATAAATTTTAGAAAGTTACGATATACACCCATATGCATGAAAACATTTGCAAATCAAGTCCAAAATTCATAATTTTGATATTTTTGAAATCCAAAAGTGTTTTGCAGCTTATGGCTTATTAGAATAAGCTAAAATAAGATGTTCTAACGTAACAAAAGTTTAGAAAAAGGATTTGTTAGCTAGTCGTTTTTAGGGTTTTAACCAAAAATGCATGGGTTTGAGGATTCAAGGCATGAACAAGAGTTTATATAGGATCTAAAAAACCTTATGAAAGATTTAAAACAGATTATAAGTTTATGGAACAAGATTTTGAGCTTACTTGAGCTTAAATTGGTCAAAAAGAGAGTTTTGGGTTCGTACGCCTAGAAAACGCCTTCAAGGGTTTGTTTTTCTTGATTCTTGGCTTCAATTCTGATCTTAGGGACTTCACTTGATCTTCCTTGGCTTTATTTAGAACTCCATTTTTATGTTTGATGACTTTTGAGGTGTGTTTGAAATGGTTTGCATGTTTTGACTTATATAGGGTCGAATGACCTTTGGTGGCCATGTTTTCTTGGTGTGGTGGCCAAGTGTTGTAGGGAGATGACTAAGGAATGCTAGTATGATGAGTCTTGAGAGCTATGAGTGTAGCTTTGAATGGTGGAAGGGTGTGGAGGGGGTTCGATTATCATAGGGGTGACAAGGAGGTGTTTGTTTACTTGGTGGCTAAGGGTGGTGATGGAGGTGCTTGTATGCTTACTTGGTGACATGGTAGTGATGTCATAGTGGTACTTGAGGTGTTAGGGTGCTAGCTTAGGTGTAAATGGGTCAAAAATGAAAGAAAAAGGGTGTCGGGTTAGTTTTGGTCTCGGGTTAGGGTTTTTGGTTTTAAATTCGAGTTAGGGTTAAGGTTTAGGATATATTAGGGTTTAGGATTAAGGTTTAATTAGGGTTTAAATGTTATGCATTAGGAGCTTGTACTTAGTGCTTAAGTAGGGGTAAGAAACTAGATGAGAAATGGTGGTAAAATGAGCTTATTTGAATTCGTGCTTTATTGATTTGTACATTGAGCTTAAACGTGTTGTACCATGGTTTTAGAGGGAAGTATGATTCAAATATTATACTATGATACTTTTACACATGCCTTGAATACTTGTACATTCTATTTATATGTATACATTACATATAATTAGGGTTTTGATATAAACATTTAACGTTTAAAGACTGTTTTGATATAACGTTGTAAATGGTACGTTAAATGGATAATGTACTTGGTAAAAATGATATTAAGATATAGACTTGACATATTAGGATGTTTACATGATATAAACATAGATAGAATTGGCATAGGTAGGTTGCGTGAGCTCGTTTACTTTAGAGTTGCAAGTTACGTTGCATAATGAGATAAAGCAAAAATTTCCCTATAAAATGTTGGTATATATAATAGATGGATATTACAGTGCATCTAATTTAATAGATGGATAATTATACTGATGAAAATTACAGGTTGTTATATAAGCTTGATGTCGAAATTCATCTAACACGTGCAACTGGAACATTCTTTTCTCACCAGCGGTGATGAGATCGGGATTACAGTTTTTAAGGGCCCCGCATGCACGGTATTCTATTTCAAATGGCAAGGGGCAGCTTTTTTCGTATACAAGTTTGTATGGTGTGGTTTCGGTTGGTGTTTTGTAAGCGGTTCAAAAGTGTAACATCCGGCAATTTTCAGAACTTTTAATAACTATTTTACCCTTTTGACTTTTTGGGTCAGACTTGACTTTTTGACTTTTGACCTTGTATTGTCACATAAAAGCGATTACTGTGTAACTAGTAAATTTTCGAAACATATTTATTATTACATAATTGTCGTTTATAAATTTTATTTTTCAATCTCATTTGACTTGAAAACGAGAAAATAGACGTTATTCCTAAGTTGACTTATCAAAAACGACCTGCCAAAAAGAGTTATTAATTATGAGGTATACTAGCGTTTGACATAAAACGGCATTCCGGACAACTTTTTAGTTTTGCCCGAGACCCGAAAACAAGCAGAAAAGGACTAAAATACCCTGGCAAAGTTTTGAATAGCACACAACGCGTACCGACACGGAAATAATTAAATTATCTTTAATTATCACTTTTTATTAAATAAAAAGTTTAATAAATTTATTAACATCTTATTAAAAGACGTTTAATTAAAAACGCGAATAATCAAGTTTGCAAGTTCATTATACGGACAAAGCTTACCCGATGACTACATGATAAATAACGAACATTTTAAATGTTATGAAACATTTATGAAATAATAGGCGAGTGAATACTCATTTTTATAGGAAAAATGATTTGGAAAACAATGGCGCAAGTTTCGTGACTTGAATCGACCGTTAACTAGTTCAAACGGGTCCCGAACCGATAGTTAACAAAAACTACAATTTATATTTACACTAGGACCCCTAAACTATTGTGTCCTTGCCACTTTGTTTTAAAAGTTTATTATAAATATAAAATTTAAAACATTTTTACTCATTATTCCCATAACACACACACACAAACACTTATAAATTCTCTCCCTCTCTCCCAAAAATCCGGCCACCGGCTGGCACCGCCGGAAAAGTTTTCCGGCGACCATCTCCGGCCACCACCCAACTGCCGCCACCTCCGGTCATCTTCTCCGGCCAACATTCCGGCCACCACCGCAGCCGCCACTTTTCCGGCGAGTTTTCCGACCAAGTCCCAAAAGCCTCCCCATCACCCGATCTACCCGATCCCCACCACCACGCGCTGCCACGCGCCATCGTCGACCACCAGTCGACCCCCATCGCAACCACCACTGCCGTCATCACCTCCGTCTAAACATCACCACACCACCCACCTCATCACCACTCTGTCACCCTCACTACCACGTCATCACCATCCCCACCCAGCCACCGCCTAGCAGACCACCCACAAGGGTGCGTCTGGTTCGTCTCAGCACCAACAAAGGGGTGCGTTGGGTTTTCACAAGCACGAGGGTGCGTTTGTTTATAAAATAACACGAAAAGGGTGCGTGTGATTTATTTAAGCACCAAAAGGGTGCGTGTGGTTTATTGATAAAACCCATCAGGGTGCGTGGGTTTCATGGAAGCACCAAGTAGGGTTGCGTTTGGTTTATATGTTAACACCACAAGGGTGTGTTTGCTTCCTTGGCTAAACCCGAAAAGGGTGTTTGTTTTGGCAGCCACCACGACCCACAAGGGTGTGTGGGGTGTCGGGTCAAACCACCAGCCTAGGGTGCGTTTGGCTTATGATAGAAACACCGATTAGGGTGCGTTTGGCTGTACCAGAAAACGTAAGGGTGCATTTAGTTTCGATAACAAGCACCAACAGGTGCGTTTGGTTTCGATAACAATCACCAACAGGTGCGTTTGGATTAACAGAAAAGGTAACGGGGGTGTTTGGGTGTGCAGAAAATCCGTAAAAGGGGCGTTTGGTTGTGCAGAAAAACCAATAATGGTGCGTTTGGGTTAGCAGCAGCTTAGGGAGTGTTTGGTTTGCTGAATAACACCCAAGGGGTGTGTTTTGTTCGACAGTTAACACCAAACATAGGTGTTTGGTTTGGCAGTTAACACAAACAGGGGCGTTTGGTTTAGCAGAATAACTAAAAGGACGTGTTTGGGTGAGCAGGAAATGTATAAGGGCGTGTTTGGGTAAGCAGAAACAACCTTTAGGGTGGGTTTTGATTTATATAAATCAATTAATAAGTATATCATAAGATTTTATAAATATAAAACCGGATTAAATGGTGGTTAATGGTTAAATAAATGTGTTATATATTATTTAATCTCGCCTAATTATATATATATATTGATTACGCGAGTAAATTCCAACACGGATTGCTTGAAAAAGGATTAAGTTATATAATTTTAAGATTGTTTAATTTATAATTATACAATAACCAGACAAACAAACGAGAGCTATACTTTTACAAATGAGATAACTATTTTAGCTATAACCGTCAAGAAAACGAAATACTAAATTATAAAATATTATTTTATAATTCCTGACTAGAAGATAAAGTCATAACTTTTGTAAAAGCTTTGAAAATATCATTTACATAATTCCCAACTATAAAACGTGCACTACTTTTATAACAAAGACTCTTTATTAACTTATATGGTGATTTCCGAGTACGTGTCGAATTATTTAGTTTCCTTTATTTTTATCATCTTTCTTATATAATACTTGGAAAGTATTATTTAATTAGACCATTTTATTTTAATTGTCACCTTTTAGATGTAACACATGTCGTGTATTACATACGCTTCGAGTTATTCTTTTGGTTGTGTATCTTGTTATATAATTCACAGTACGAATTATATACTCGGCCAATTTTCATTATGTAATATATACGGAATATATTACATACTTTGTGTTTACCTTATGACTCATTTTGTTTAACCACCCACCAAGCTATTACAACTTTAAATCTAAATCTTTTATCAACGTGTCGCGTTGATGTACTCATTCATCGGAAAACCCAAATACATTATCCTAGGCTAGTAGGATATAACCGTTAAGATAAACCGCAACTTCTTGATCGAGCCGTTTCGTCTTCCGTTCGTGTTGTGCATATTAGATGCCTATCCGTCAATTGTTCTGCAACATCAAGGTGAGTTTATAGCCCCATGTTTTACTTGTTTTACATATATTTTTGGGGTGAGAACATGCTTGTTTACAAATTCATTTACATGGACGATTATATACGTGTTTACAAATTCATTTACATGGTCGATTACATACGTGTTTACAAATTCATTTACATGGTCGATTACATATGTGTTTACATGAATGTTTACAAACTCGTTTACATACTCATTTACATATCTCACGATGAGATACATCACTAGTTTTCACTTATGGATACTACAACTTGGATTTCATTCTAATGATTATGGATTAGCTTAAGTTGCATGAACTGTTAATTACTCGGAGGGTAAGCGCGAATGTTATAAGATAGATCTATTTGGGATTGACAATCCCCGTTCGGGTGACTAGCTATCACCGGGAACGAACGTTATACCATGTCGGATCATGATTGGATTGGCGCCTGCGGGGCCAACAATCACATACACATGAATATTTTTATTACTGCCCGGGTGTTCTTGGAGGGGACAACCTACGATGGGTACATTCTTACAGTGCCTTGAATAAAGTGGCATACAAACAAGTCTACGTCACAGTTTCATGAACTTAGGTGTGTAATCATAATCACAAATGGTGACTATTGTATTGGATACAGTGATCATGCATACATTTCAAATCTTGGATTTGAACACAAGTACATACATTTTGTGACTATTTAATACATACATATTGGAGAAGACATTTAAGGATTTTATAATGGTCATTCATAGGTTACAGAACTTTGGTTTAACATTTATAATTTACAAAACCTAAGACTTCACCAACTTTAATGTTTACAAATTTAAGCATGTTTTTCTTAGGTGAATTAGATGCTTCGCTTACTTGATGTGCATTGGAGTCTAAATTGACAAGATTTCATTTATGGATTTCTACTTACATACAAATGATCAAATCTCGTTGTATTGCTTTCGAGCTTTTTGTGGTGATGCAATTATGGGACAAATGTTATATCAATTTCAAGAAAATCAATGATATTACTTTTCAAACGACACATTTAAAGGTCGTTCTCTTGTATCTTGTGCTATTGTATTATGAAGTAACGCCCCCGACACATTTTCGCTGTGACATATTTTTGGGGGGTGTTACAGATTGGTATCAGAGAACTTGTTATAAAGAACTAGGTTGCATATTTTACCCTAGACTATAACCGTTTTCACAAACATTGCATCACATCAAACATTTTCAAAGTGCATACACACTACTTGCTTACTTGCATAGGTTACTTGTTACCTTAAGTACTTACGTGACATACCACACACACACACACACAACACACACACACACACACACACCATATATAATATGTTTTTATATATATATATAATATATATATATATATATATAGTATAATATATATATATATATATATATGCTTGCATTCCTTTTTCGTATATCGTACGTTTACTTATATAAGAGTTATTTATATAAATACCAGAACATCTCTTTAGACATTGTGAGTTGCACAATGGTCTCATTTTACTTTTTAGACATTGTGAGTTGCACAATGGTGTCATTTTACTTCTCAGACATTGTGAGTTGCACAATGGTCTCACTCATCTCTCAGACATTGTAAGTTAAACAATGGTCTCTAAGAATATTTTCTCATAACTTTATACAATATCGTATTACACGAAAGCCATCATAATTTTGTTCACAATGGTCTCATTTTACTTCTTAGACATTGTGAGTTGCACAATGGTCTCACTTCGTTCTCAGACATTGTAAGTTAAACAGTGGTCACTAAGAATATTTTTCTCATAACTTCATACAATATGGTATTATACGAAAGCCGTCAAAATTTTGTTTACATGGAATTATGTGTGAATCTAAGTATTACAAGTCTTGTATGGGCGGGACTTGTAATAGGAGGATTGATACGATAATTGCTATGTCGACTCGTTCACGATTTTGAATACTATGTTGATTTTCCCTTATTGTTTTACTCCCCGTCTTCGAAAACGAGTTTTAATCACTCGTCCCATACTCATTAGAGCACATGCATTGTCATGTCATCCATCACCTTAAAGGTTATGTGAGTACGCGTATTGCATCAGAAATTATTAAGTAGGATGATTTATAGTATATTTATTTGAAAGGATTGGGACGCCTCTTCATTTAAATAAATTAATTGTAAATCACCGAACCATAAGTTTATCAATTTATTATTTACATAAATTGAGACGCTTCTTTATGCAAATAATAAATTATAAAAACGAGTATGAACTCGAACCCGATGATCACCAGAATCCGTAAAAAATGTCTAGAAACACAATCGTGTCTTACCACTCAGCAGAATCTTAAGGCCTCACTTGGAACTACCTTGTCTCGTTCTTAAGTTATTACTTTTGCCATTACAAATCTTTACGATGCGAACTGCTCGTGGAACTAATAGACTTGTTACACTTTTGAGCAAATGGACTTGGTTCAATCTCGAACTAACAGACTGAGTACAATAATTCACCACCTATCACATAAGCTCTCCCACGAGCTCCTTCCATTTGTTGATCTTCATTTTGGGGATATTGTTTCTTGAAATGTCCTCACTCTCTGCACCCCATCACTATTTGTTACGGTTATTATTGTTATGGTTACTGTTGTTGGGTCCTGGAGTGGTCCCATCTTGTACAAGTCTATTCATCAAGTAATACAAACCTCCATTGAACAAGCTAAACACTTGTCGATACAATATTCGATTGAGTTATTCGTTTCAGACCAGTAGTACAACAATTTCAGTCATGGTACATTCTTGTACTGCCAAGTAAGTCGGATACTTACATCCATTAGCCGCGTTCGATATTAATCATTGAACATTGCAAATATCAGAAACGAGACTCTGTCCTTAAACACTTAAGACTTCATACATACATACTCACACGAGTACACTTTCTCTTCGATGCTATCGCTAAGACTCTCTTTATAACGCGGTTATATCGATCATGGAACTCGTAATGATACTTTCTGAAATATCTATTCTAAGTACCGATCATAGGTGTGGTGGTTGCGGCAGTTCTCTTTGGTGGCATGTTGACTTTAGATCACAAGAATACAATACACGTGAGATTTCAAACAATCACAATCGCGGCATGATAAAATGCATCCACCTCATATATAATTTGAAAACATATATGAAAATTGATACAGAATGAAAACTACAAGGTCCTACGGTCGTTCTAGCTGGGAATAACTCATAATACTTAACAGGCTAACATATAGCTAAGGATTAAATACACTGGTCAAACCTAGCCAAAATTTACGGATATTAAGAAGTGTCGAAAAACTAAATTTTGCTGAATAAAGTTATCAGCGTCTTGTGTAGAACAGGTTTATTAAATCTTCAGTCTTTTCTTGGTCACACAATCGGTTAACACAAATTAAATCTCGATACGAGATTTCTTTAAGGGGTAGGTACTGTAACATCCGACAATTTTCAAAACTTTTAATAACTATTTTACCCTTTGACTTTTTAGGTCAGACTTGACTTTTTGACTTTTGACCTTGTATTGTCACATAAAAGCGATTACTGCGTAACTAGTAAATTTTCGAAACATATTTAAATAATAAAACATATTTATTATTACATAATTGTCATTTATAAATTTGATTTTTCAATCTCATTTGACTTGAAAACGAGAAAATAGACGTTATTCCTAAGTTGACTTATCAAAAACGACCTGCCAAAAAGAGTTATTAATTATGAGGTATACTAGCGTTTGACATAAAACGGCATTCCGGACAACTTTTTAGTTTTGTCCGAGACCCGAAAACAAGCAGAAAAGGACTAAAATACCCTGGCAAAGTTTTGAATAGCACACAACGCGTACCGACACGGAAATAATTAAATTATCTTTAATTATCATTTTTTATTAAATAAAAAGTTTAATAAATTTATTAACATCTTATTAAAAGACGTTTAATTAAAAACGCGAATAATCAAGTTTGCAAGTTCATTATACGGACAAAGCTTATCCAATGACTACACGATAAATAACGAACATTTTAAATGTTATGAAACATTTAAGAAATAATAGGCGAGTGAATACTCATTTTTATAGGAAAAATGACTTGGAAAACAATGGCGCAAGTTTCGTGACCTGAATCGACCGTTAACTAGTTCAAACCGGTCCCGAACCGATAGTTAACAAAAACTACAATTTATATTTACACTAGGACCCCTAAACTATTGTGTCCTTGCCACTTTGTTTTAAAAGTTTATTATAAATACAAAATTTAAAACATTTTTACTCATTATTCCCATAACACACACACACACACACAAACACTTATAAATGCTCTCCCTCTCTCCCAAAAATCCAGCCACAGGCTGGCACCGCCGGAAAAGTTTTTCGGCGACCATCTCCGGCCACCACCTAACTGCCGCCACCTCCGGTCATCTTCTCCGGCCAACATTCCGGCCACCACCGCAGCCGCCACTTTTCCGGTGAGTTTTCCGACCAAGTCCCAAAAGCCTCCCCATCCAATCCCAAAAGCCTCACCCATCACCCACCACGATCTACCCGAACCCCACCACCCACGCGCTGCTACCACACATCGTCGACCACCAGTCCGACCCCCCTCGCAACCACCCACTGTCGTCATCACCTCCGTCTAAACCATTCACCACACCATCACCACGGCTAAAATAGCCATGGCTACACACCCACACTCAACCACCATCCCACCTAACCGTACAGCGATTTGTTTTATTTATGTTTGCAAGAACCCCACTCAGGGGTGTCCGTTCGGTGGTCAACAACACCCGAAAGAGGTGTGTTCGTTTCTGGGTAAGCAGCTAAAGGGCGTGTTTATTTCGGGTGTAAAATAACTCTCAGCAAGGGGTGTTTATTTCGGTATAAAACACTACGTGAGGGTGTTGGTTTCGGTGGAAAACCACCACAACAGGGTGCGTTGGTTTTGTGGTTAACACCCGACGAGGGTGCGTTTGGTCTGGGTAAAAACACCACAGCAAGAGTGCGTTTTGGTTAGGGGTAAAACCCCAAAAGAGGTGTTTGTTTGTTCAGTGACAGGAAAGCCACAAAAAGGGTGTTCGTGTTGGGTTATAACCGCCACAAGGGCATATTTGTTTCGGTTGCAGCCGCGACCCGAAGAGGGTGCTTGTTCTCGGCTGTAAACGTCCAACCAGGGTGCGCTTGGATTATGTTTTATGGCAGCATGGGTGTTTGGGATTGAAGAGACACCCAATAGGGGTGTTTGGGATTGCAGAAACGCCCAACAAGGGCGTTTGGGATAGCAGAAAACACCCAACAGGGGTGTTTAGGTTAGCAGTTAACACCATAAGGGTGTGTTTGGTTGGGCAGTTAACACCATAAGGGTGTGTTTGGTTGGGCAGTTAACACCATAAGGGTGTGTTTGGTTTGGCAGTTAACACTCAAAGGTGTGTTTGGTTTGCTATTTAACAGCTTTCGGTTGTGTTTGGTACAATAACCCACATAGGGTTTTCTTGGCTATATTGTTTAGTTAGTTATTAACTTTTGTTTAAAATATGTACTTATTAAAACATGCGATGTTTTAAACATAGATTGGTTGATTGAAAAGTGAAAAACGTTGAGTTTTGTAAAAATGGGAAATGTCACTTAAACAAAAAGGTCATGACGAAATTTCTAAAAATGTATATACTTATTATTTTTAGATACAACTCCTATCATCTTTGAAGGACGATAAAATGACAAAGTTATAATTTAAAGATATTTTAAATTATAATTTCACAATAACTCGGCAACAAACCAAATACAAATTTATAAAATATTATTTTATAAATCCCGGCTAGAAAATAAAGTCACAACTTTGGGACGAACTTTAGAAACACCGTTTACTTAATTGGTAACCTTAAAACGTACGATTACGTTTATGCAAGAACTTTTATTTATTAATAAATTGGTGATTTCCGAAAACGTGTCAAACCATTTGGTTTAATTATTTACTCACACTTATTATATAATACTTGCACGGTATAGTATAACTTAAATAATTAATTTGAATTAATTAAGATTCCGCATTAACACATTGTATTCATAGTCATTGTTTCTACATAGTCATTTGTATTCATACATCCTGGCTATCATCCTTTATAGGCTGCAAAGATCCATTTAGTTTACTCAGGACCATCATTTATTTTATTTAACCAGCCACCAAGCTATTACAACGTTAAATCTAAATCTTTTATCAATGTGTCGCGTTGATGTACTCATTCATCGGAAAACCCAAATACATTATCCTAGGCTAGTAGGATATAACCGTTAAGATAAACCGCAACTTCTTGGTCCAGCCATTCCAGTTTCTGTTTTGTCTGGCGCTTATTATGCGCATTCCTGCCAATCGTTCTACAACATCGATGTGAGTTTATAGCCCCATGTTTTACTTGTTTTACATATATTTTTGGGGTGAGAACATGCTTGTTTACAAATGCATTTACATGGTTGACTTTACAAATTGGTTTACATACTTATTTACATAGCTCGCTATGGGATACATTACTTGACTTCATTTTTGGTCACGAATACATACTTTACTTTTGAAATGATTACGGATTAGCTTAAGCGGATTGAACTGATAATAACATTACTGCCCGGGTGTTCTTGGAGGGGACACCGGTAACGGGAGTACATATTCTTTACATTACTGCCCGGGTGTTCTTGGAGGGGACACCGGTAACGGGAGTGCATATTCTTTACATTACTGCCTGGGTGTTCTTGGAGGGGACACCGGTAACGGGAGTACATATTCGTTTTATAAATGCCCGGGTGTTCTTGGAGGGGACACCTGTGATGGGTACATATTAGTGCATCGGTTTCATGAACTTAGAGTAATCGTAATCATTGTTTTATACACACATGAATATTTGCGCGTTGTCTTGAATAAAGTGGCAATACATACTTTGAACAAAAGTGGTCCAACTATACATACGTTTTGGTGACTATTTGGGGATTTAAATGGTCATGCATGCTTTACAACTCTTTGATTTCTGAAAATCATACATACATTTTGGAAGAACATTCAAGGATTTAAATGGTCATACATATTTTACGGAACTTTGGTTCAACATTTATATTTACAGAAACCTATGAACTCACCAACTTTAATGTTGACACTTTTAAGCATGTTTTTCTCAGGTGAATTAGATGCTTGGCTTACTTGATGTGCATTGGAGTCTAAATTGACAAGATTTCATTTATGGATTTCTACTTACGTACAAATGATCAAATCTCGTTGTATTGCTTTCGAGCTTTTTGTGGTGATGCAATTATGGGACAAATGTTATATCAATTTCAAGAAAATCAACGAGATTACTTTTCAAACGACACATTTAGAGGTCGTTCTCTTGTATTTTGTGATGTTGTATTATGAAGTAACGCCCCTGGACACATTTTCGCTGCGATATATTTTTAGGGGTGTTACAAAAAGGCCCACAGAGCATCATTAAGTTTCCTTGACCAGATAGCTGGATTATCTTTCATAGTTTTTTCAAGTATTCCTCTAAGAGCTCTGTTCGTGTTTTCCACTTGACCGCTCGTTTGAGGGTGATAGGATGTAGAGAAACGGTGGTTAAATCCATATCTATTCATGGTTTTTTCCATTATCTTATTGCAGAAATGTGTACCTCGTCGCTTATGAGAGCTTTGGGCATTCCAAAACGGCAGAAGAGTTTTTTAGGAATGAAATAACAACTCTGGCATTGTTGGTTGGTAAAGCTTGAGCTTCGGCCCATTTGGATACATAATCTACAACGACTAAGATGTATTTGAATTTATATGATTTTGGGAATGGTCCCAAAAAATCAATACCCTATATGCCAAAAATTTCGCATACTTGAATGTTGTTTAAGGGCATTTCATTACGTTTGGATATATTCACTGTTTTTTTACATGCTTCGCAAAGGCAAACAAGAGTGTGAGCTTCTTTGATAATTGTTGGCCAGTAAAATCCTGAGTCTAGGAATTTTTTAGCTGTTGTGTTTGGTCTATAATGTTATCGTCAACTTATCTATAGAAAATTCATATATTTTTCCTGAGTCTAGGAATTTTCTCTAGATAAGTGTTCAGTGGCAACATTTTCTGTACCTTTCTTATCTTTAATTTCTATATTAAATTCTTGTAAGAGCAGAATCCAACGTATAAGATGTGGCTTAGCATCTTGTTTTTTGAATAAGTGTCTTAGAGTTGAGTGATCGGTGTAGACAATCGTTTTGGATAATATCAGATAGGGTCAGAATTTATCAAATGCGAAGACTACAACCATCAGTTCCTTTTTAGTAACCGTATATTTTTGTTGAGCTGCATTGAGAGTTTTGCTTGCAAAATAAATAGGGTGAAAGTGTTTTCCATCTTTTTGACCTAAGATTGCTCCAACTGCGAAATCGCTTGCATCACACATAAGCTCAAATGGAAGATTCCAGTTTAGGCTCACGATCACATGAGTACATGTGAGTTTTTCTTTTAAGGAATTGAATGCTTTGTGACATTCTTCATTGAATTCGAATGGAGTATCTTTTTTAAGCAACTTATTTAGAGGACAGGCAATTTTTGAGAAGTCTTTGATGAAACGTGGTAGAAACCGGCATGTCCTAAGAAACTTCTAATGCCTTTGACATTAGTAGGGGATGGAAGTTTAGAGAATACGTTGATTTTTGCTTTGTCAACTTCAAGGCATGCACCGGACACTTTGTGTCCAAGCACAATTACTTCTTTAACCATAAAGTGACATTTTTCCTAGTTAAGGACAAGATTTGCATCTTTGCAACGTTGGAGCATTTTATCAAGATTTTTTAGACAATTATCGAAGGAGTTTTCAAAGACGAAGAAATCGTCCATGAATACTTTGACAGATTCTTCAATCATATCATGAAAGACAGCTAACATATACCTTTGGAAAGTAGCGAGAGCATTACATAAACCGAAAGGCATTCGCCTGTAAGCGTATGTTCTAAAAGGGCAAGTGAATGTGTTTTTTCTTAGTCTATAGGATCGATTGGTATTTGAAAGTATCTAGAAAAACCATCAAGGAAACATAAGTATTTATTTCATGTGAGTCTTTCTAACATTTGGTCCATGAATGGAAAAAGAAAGTGGTCTTTTGCGGTTGATTCATTGAGTTTATGATAATCGATGCATACTCGCCAACTTGTAACAGTTCTCGTTAGGACAAGTTCATATTTTTTGTTGGTAACAACTGTGATACCACCTTTCTTGGGTACACAGTGGATGGGACTTACCCAAGGGCTATTAGCTATTGGATAAATGATACCAGTGTCGAGAAGTTTAACTATTTCTTTTTTAACAACTTCTTGCATATTCAAGTTTAATCGTCTTTGTTTTTGAACAACTATTTTTTGTCTTCTAGGAGTTGAATTTTATGTTTACAAAAAGACTGATAGATACCAGGAATGTCTGTGGTTTTCCAAGCAAAGGCTTGCTTGTGGTTTTTAAGGACGGAAATAAGTTTGTTTTTGTTTTCTTTAGAAAGCTGAGATGATATGATTACAGGAAGAAAAGAGGGTTCTTCCAAGAATACATATTCCAGGTTATCAGGAAGAGGTTTAAGTTCAAGATCCATAGGAGTTTCTTGAAGAGATGTCTTGATCTTATAATCGGTATTAAAGGTGAACTTTCGAATGGCGGTTCTTCGATGTTAGATTCGGATTCAGAGTTTTCATCGCCGGTCATTGCCATGAATTCATCGAATTCAGCAAATAGTTTTTCTTCGAGGATGGTTCCTTCGATGGAATAAAGGATTTTACTACCTTCATTGAGAAGAGCATCAAAATCTTCTTCTAAGATTTCATCGATAACATCAATACTGGAACATGTATCATCGTTGGAATAGGAGTGATTTATTGCAAAATCCATATGAAAAGTCATACGTTCGATAACAACTCCAAGATTGAGTTGTTTTTTCTTAACTCAAATTACTACATCGATAGTATGGAGGAAGGGTTTCCCTAAGATAAGAGGAACTTTACTGTCTTCTTCTATTTCGAGAATAACAAAATCTACAGGGAAGGTGAATTTTCCAACTTCAACGAGCATATTTTCAGCTATTCCAACAGGTTATTAGAATGATTTGTCTGCTAATCTTACGCTCATTTTAGCGGGTTTTAGAGCTTCAAGAGATAATTTAGCATATAGAGAATATGGCATGAGATTAATGCTAGCATCAAGATCTGCTAAAGCATCACATGAGAAAACTTTATCGAAGTTACATGGAATAAGGAAACTTCTAGGGTCTCCGAGGTTTGGTGGAACTTTGTTTTGAATTAAAGCAGAACCTTCATCCCTTAGGAAAGCGGATGAAATTTGTTCAAGCTTGTGCTTATTGTTAACGAGTTCTTTAAGAAATTTGTCATAGTTCGGCATTCCTGCTAAAACGTTGACAAAAGGAACATTGATTCGAACGGATCGAATCATGTCGAGGAATTTACCGTATTGGGCATCCATTTTTTCTTTGACTAGTTTTGGAGTTTAAGATTTGGGTTGAGGTGTAGGTTCATCATCTTCATCCTCACTATTGAAGTTGATAGGAGTTTCAGAACCGTTAGGTTGATCATTTAGGTTGATAGGTGAATCATAAGATTTACCACTCCGTGTAAATACGACATTTACCTACTTATTTTGAGCTTGCGGTGGTTGATAAGGTTTGGATGAGCTACCTTTTAGGTTAGGTTAAGTGTTACTAGGAAGAGATCCAGAAGGTCGACTAGATTGCTTATCAGCAAATCTGTTGAATTTAGCTTCGAGATTTTGGATCGATGCTTGATGATTTTTAGTTGTTGTTTCGAGTTTGGTTTTGAGATCCATAAAAGTATCTTTGACAAAAGAATTGGTCGATTGTTGAGCTTTTATGAAATCGCTTAATCGTTTCTTCCGTTTGAACGCCAATTATCACGGTTTGAATCACGGTCGCGGTAATCATTATAAAAACGAGTACGACGGAAGGCTTGCATGAATTTGGCTTCTTCTTCACAGGACATGGGTGTGTCATCATCGTTATGATCAGGGTTTGGTTGTTTTGAACGACGTTGGAATTCTTTATACTGGGCATCTATTTTCATGGTCATGGCATCCATTCGGGCCATAATTTTGTCAGTGTCAGAATTACTACTACCTTCATCGACGAAAGCAACATTTTTCTTAAGTGATGGTTTAGATTTTTGGTTTTTAGCCCAGTCGAGCTTGAGTAAGACTTTCTCTTCAAGAAGCTGATAAGCTTGGCTTGGTGTTTTGTAGAGGAAAATACCACCAGCTGCGGCATTTAGAACTTCTTGAGTTATTTCGTTCAGACCGTGGTAAAATATTTTTATAATATGCCTACGTATAGATTGTGACCATGGCAATTTTTGAGCATTTCTTTCATACGGAGCCAAGCTTCGGTTAAGGTTTCATTTTCATGTTGAGAAAAGGCTCGGATTTCTCCGAGGAGTCGATCGAAAAGAGCTGGGGGAAAGAATCTGCTAATGAAAGCGGTTTGAAGTTCATCCCACGTTTCGATAGTTCCTTCATTGAGTTCATCCAGCCATGTTTTTGCTTCACCCGTGAGTGATAAGGGAAACATCATCAGGCGGACGGCTTCATTTTTTGTGTCTCTGGATTTGAACATATCACATATTTCGAGAAAATCATAAATGTGTTTATGCAGATCGGTTTTAATTCTACCATCGAATTGGTTTCCTTTGACGAGAGTCAAGTGGTTACCCTTAATGGCGAATTCGTTTGCGGTATCAGGAATGGTGATTGTGGAACCGGGAGTTGGAGCGACAACACGGTCGGCAGCCCACATTGGTTCATCATCCATTGGATTGTAGTTTTCAAGGATATCAAGAAAGTGACAAAAATAGTTGATGTCAAGAATTGGAAGGTAAACAACTCTTGGTTGTGCAGGCGGCTCGTTTCATTGTTCGAATGAAACTCTCTTGTTCCGTCGACGAAGTCTTTGATTCAGGGTTCGTCCAGGTTCAGGAAGTGGTTCAACAAGTTCAGAGTTGGAAGCACGTGTATGCATCAAAGGGAGAATTTGTTTGGTTCAGTTTGCCAGAAAACTGTACGGCGATTTTGAAAAAGAAAGTGATTAAAAATTATTTCAAAAATAAAATTGATTACGGAACAGCTTTAAAATCCCCGACAACGGCGCCAAAAACTTTGATGTGTTTCAAAAGTTTTAAATTTATAAGACTGAAATTACTGGTTTATGAAATGGAAATACACGGGTAAAAGTATAACCTACGTATGTAGTATGACATTTTAGGTAAGACCAGGTCGTCCACAGGGATTTTTTTAGTGTTCGAATAATCAGAAATTTTAAAATAATTATTAATAACTTTAAGATAGATTCAATAATAAGGAACTATGACTACTCGAATAGTTTCATATAATTCATTAGCAATGTAGTAATCTTGATCTTCGACTTTAGGACTTTAACTTATAAAAAGGATTTCTCGTCAGAAAGCATTTTTACGAATTATCTGGTTTCAACTCAAGACTTATTTTGGGTTAACTTAATCAAATGTGTCACTCAAATAATCAAGTTACTATTATATCAAATTTATTTTATTTATCAAATAACATAAGTGAATTTCTCCGATCGAATGATAAAGATCATAGACAAATCTTTAAAATCATATAGTGCATAATGGGTCTTTCGACCTATACCATTATACGTATATAATCAAAGTTGATGAACAAGTTTAACAAGATTAGATATGATAAGATTGTAAAATAAGCTTAAGATTGATAAGATCGAGATGACACCAAACGCTTAATTATTATATTAACATCACCGAGTAGTCATAAGAGGTTTAGCCTCTCATGGCTATGGTGTTCATAATAACAAAGTTTAATAGAGAAACAAGAATCATACGAACTTCGGATTGAGAAATAGATTGAACACCACTTTAACAAGTACGGATTCGAATAAAAACCTTTATTTAACTAACTATGATGATAATCTTCGTTCTTCCCGTGATACGAGCCAAACTCCCAGGAATTGAGATTATGGAGAGTAGAAGTGTGTGAGAATTGTATTGGAATGTGTGTTAGAAATGAGAGAATTTCCTCTCTATTTATAGGTTGGTTGGGGGTAAAAGTGCGACGTACTTTGCTTCTTTAATGCGTAGAGCTTTAATGTTGAGATGAAGTGTGGCGTACTTGATGTAGAAGTGTGTCGTACTTAGGGTATTAACTGTCCTTCATTTACTCGACCTAAGGTGTGGCATACTTGGCTTGATTTTTGATTTTAATATTTATTTTCTTTTAACTTTTCTTTCGTAAGCTGTAAAATACTTGTATCTTTGGTCTTTTTGAGCTTGAGATGTCTTCAAGTGAACCTGCACATATTTCATGCTTTTAAGTATCGAAAGTTCACGAGAAATGATATAAATAGATACAATAACGCCGCCGAAAACATGTATAATTAAGGCGTTATCACACGGTTTCTGGACTCAAGCCATAAATCTGATCATCCCCCTGATGTGGGTGCTCAGTGCTTGCGCGTAAAAAAAGGAAACATCAGCAACAAACACTCATAGATGACACTACCGAAATATGCAAACAGATAACAACACTGAATCCTAAAGAAAACAGCTTATTGACTATGTAGAAATACATTTATAGAATTACGTTCTCGAAGACATTACCTTCGGCCGTACTTTTAATCTGCTGATCTTCATGACTGGAAAACATTTTCGGCACCGCTATGCTAGGTGGAGTGTGATCATAGACCATTGATAAACTCCGGGAAGATGATTTTTCAGATCTTTCACTATTTGAATCAACAAAATGCCTAAAAAAATTTCCCACAAACGTATGAAATTGGGAACCTAAAAGTGAGGGACATATTTTTACTTGTAACGTCAGCAAGCGTATCCATAGCAGGAGCCATATCTAACGGCCGGTAACATTCTTGTTGTACACAGTCACCCGCAAACTGGTTTGAACGCCAAAAATAACAGGTCAAGAGTAATTAACCGTGGGTTTTTTATCAACTATTTCTTGATCTTCTTGTTCGTACACACCAAATCTGCAATGAAAACCGATTGTGTATGATTAACCCTAAAAACATGATAATCCTCAAAAATGGAATTAGGCTTAATAAACATAAAGCTTCAATTTTTTAACTAAACCCATATACATAATCTCACTAAAAAAATACCAAAAAAATGAGTAATGCTTATATGATCATATGCATCATCTCTCATCTTCATCTTTGTCTTCATCTTCATCCCCTAAAACTCAAAAACAACAAAACAAAACCAACTTTAATACAACAAAACCAATTTGCTAATGACATACTAACTTGGAAGAACAATCTCATATTTAAGCAATATATGTTCTTGGGTGCAAACTTAATCGTATAGTGGAAGAAACCTAGTTAATTGTAGCACTAAAACACAATAATTATAAAAACAGTTTCAATAAACAACTTAAAACACCCAAATTCAAAATCTTTACTAAAAAAATACAAATTTTCCATATGGATGTGTTTGCATACGAAAGAAACTATCAGCTGCATACTGGTAAGCAGACTCACACTCAAATACATACAGATATGTAGAATGCACAACTAAAACTCAATTTTGCCAAACTTCCACTCAACATGCATGTTTATATATAGTTGTAAGCAGATTTTTTAGTTCCCTATGTACCAAAAATCAATAGTTTTGATCCATGTGTAACACAAGACAATACTCACCATCCAAAATTGTTTCAAATCAGCCAAAAAACCTCAAACATATCACACATAATCTGCAAAAACATGGGCACCACTTTAACTTTTAAGAGATGATGTTCTTACATGTATATATGTGAATGTTATAAAACTATAGAAGTCATCTTGTTTATTCCTTAGAGATATATGTTGGTACCTGCAAATTGCAACTTTAAAGTGTCAGTTTTGAATCCTAAAACTGAAAACGCATATGATAACAAAAAAACTGCAAATCGATATTCGAAAAACAAAGTTACCAAAATTCATGTCTTAGATCTTGTTTAAGTAGAATCGATGGGAGAAAGAGATGCTGAGTGTGTTATTGAGCCAAACACCACCATCAACAAATATTAATTGCCCATAAAAACAACTTAAATTAAATGGAGACAATGAATGAAATAATGGTCTTGGAATTTGTGGGTTTAGCTAAAAAAAATTGATGGTGTTGGGGTGATAATGATGCATAGATGTCAACCAAAAAATAAAACACACAATAATGATGGTATTAGGAATAAAAAAAATAACGATCTTATTGAGATAATAGTCTTGTATTTAATAGAGAAATATTAGTTGTGTAATAGATAGGAAAAAGTCTCGTGACTAAAATGTAGTCAGGAGACAAGGCTATGTAAAAGCCATGTGCAAAGAGCTCATCTTGTAAAGGGTCCTCCACCTCATTGATGAGGTAAGCTTCTCAATCTAATTTTCATTTCTCTCTTTTCACTTTCTCTCTCTACTCTATCCACTCATCTTCCTTCTCTCTAACTACTTTCTCTCTCTACTCTTTCTATCTCTATAACAAACACACATAAACACCTAAACTCACACTAGATAGCTTATTCGATCCATTAATCAAGACCTAACAAGTGGTATCAAAACTGCAAAGGTTTTTTAGTGTGCTTATTCGACGAGATTATTCTGATCAGCTTATTCCAACAGCTTATTCTGATGTTTTACTGTTCATTCGAGTGCTTATTCTGTTGTTTCGTGTGTTTGTTTAGTCATTTTCGTGCTTTATTGGTCGCTTTTTCAGCTTATTCAGTCATTATTTGTGCTTAACAGTCAAAACAACTTATTCTTCTGCTTATTTTCGAGTCCAATAAGTAATTTCGAGTCTGAGAAGTCTGATAATCTTAAATTGATTTTTCGAGTCAAAGTGCTTATTTCTAGTCAAACGGTCTAAAATAGTGCTTATTTCTGGACAAATTTACGCTTTCGTAAACTTTTGTAAACTACTTTTAAGCTTTCGTAATTTCAAATTTATGAAAGTTTGACTTTTAGTCAACGGTTAAATTTCACGCGTTTTGGTCCACGCGGTTTCGTAAACCGTGTTTTGGTTTTAGATCTACGTGTTTTCAGAAATAACTCAGTTTCAGTTTCGGTAACCGTAACAGATCTAACAAAAGTAATTTTACGAAAGTTAAAATACGAAAGCTTTACCTGTTACGAAACCGAAAGTTGTTGGTACGAAACGAAAGCTTTGATTTATGTAACCTAAGTCATGATTTACGAAACCTAACTAATACTAAACCAGATCTGAATCAACTGCTACGCAACATAAAGTGATTTACGAAACCGAAAGGGATCACACGAAACCAAAAGCATTTACGAAAGGTAGGTTTCGTACGAAAGTGATCTACGAAACCGAAAGCATTTACGAAAGCTAACTCAGATTCAAGATTTACGAAACCTAAACTGAAAGGAAATGAAAATAACAACAATTTCATAACATCAAGTACAATAGATCTCATATTTGTGTTGTAGTGGTCTTTATCTCAAATCTTTAAAAGATTTATAACACATTACATCATGGATCTCGACTCAAGAAATCAAATATAACCACATGCAAACCTAATCTAAGATCTCACATCAAAACTATCATCAATATCAACAACAACCATCCTCCTCATCACAACATACGATTTAAAACAGAAGATCAAAACGAAAAAAAGGAAGCGATCTCAGATTCTTTCTTGGTTTGTGTTTTGCAATACTATTAGAGACCATCAAAGATCTTAATACAATAAGAATCTATCGTCATAGATCAATTTTGAAGGCATAAGCTTCTTGTTAATATCCGAAAATCAAAAGAAAAACAAGAACAACAAAGTGTTCAAATCTTTCTTTTTGCTTCATCTTTGTTTCGATTCAAACAAAATCGAAAAACAACATAAACAAAAAAACCTACCCTTGCTTTAAAGAAAGTCGAATCTTCATAAATCTTGTGATATTAAGTTTCGAGTGTAAGCAGAAAGACACTTTTCTTTCGAGTGTCTAGTGTTTCATTTGAACAAGAAAGAACTAATCAATCTGATTCACGTGTTTGTTAAAAAAAAGAGGGAGATAAAGGTGTATGTTTATGTCGTGAGTAATAAAAAAAAGGAAGAGACTTTGAGTTGGTAACTTAGATACTATCAAAGTTGGTGTATGAGAAATAAGGGTCAATCTCAATATGTCATAAAATACCTACGAAGTTTTAAAATTGTTCTGACTTCACCAACGAATTAAATTTCGTACTGTCCTAACCAAACGAACTTGTCTTCTTATGTGACAATATGCCAATATGAGCGGCTATATTTTTCTGTCATATTTTTTTAGTGACTCTTTGATTTTTTATTCCACATCCCATCTCACCATGTCTCATTCATCACCACCACCATTTTTCTTTGGGTTAATGTCATAAAATACCTACGAAGTTTCAAAATTGTTTCCTGACTTCAACAACGAACTAAATTTGGTTACTGTCTAGACCAACGAATCGAAGCCACTTGACGGTTGTGTTAGTATTCGGGTTGCTGGTCTAATTATTATTGTGGACGATTGTTACCAGTTTCGTCGCCGTTTTGACCGATTTTAAGTTTTCGACAGTTTGTCGGACCGATTTCAACCGTTTTTCGACCTGTTCGACTCATTTCGACCGATTTCGCCCGTTTGCTCGGACGATTCCGACGTTTTTGATTCGTATTTTCCAATCGTTTTTGAACGATTTTTCACCGATTTGGACAGTTTTTGACCGAGATTTCGACCAATTTCGACATTTTCGAACAGTTTTTGACCGAGATCTTGACCGTTTTATGACGATTTTCGAACCGATTACGACAATGTTTTCTGAACCGATATTTCAGTCCTGGTTTTTAACGACCTCGATTCCGACCATTTTCGATCGTTTTCGTACGTTTTTGACCGATTTCGACAGTTTTTGACCGATTTCGACCGATTTCCATCGTTTTTGACCGATTTCCACCAATTTCGACGTGGAAGGTAACTGCCACGTGTCAGTCAAAATTTATGATATGGGTGACATTAGAACAATATTTGAAAGTTTGTTGGTGTAGGTAGGACGAATTTAGTCGGTGGTGAGATAGTCAGGGACTCAGAATTTTGAAACTTCGTAGGTATTTTATGACATTGACCCGAGAAATAATGATAGAGTTGCTGCGTTTTGTGGTGGTAGATTAGGGCAACAAAGTGTATGAAGTGAGCTTTATATCTCAAGTGTCTAGGTTAGGCATGGGTGAGCAAAAAAACCGAAATAACCGAAAAAACCGAAAACCGAACCGAACTAATAACCGAACCGAATTTGCAAAAACCAAACCGAACCGAACTACGAATTCGGTTCTCGGGTTAGATATGCGTTTGACAGTCTAAACCGAAAACCGAATTCATATAAATATATATATTTTTTATATATTTATATATATAAAAAGATCAATAAAATTTTATATATAAAAAAATTAATATTTATATTTATATATATATATATATATATATATATATATTTATATATATAAAAAGATCAATAAAATTTTATCCTAATATTGAAAAACACCTTTTATGTTTGAAATAATTTTTTTGTTTCTTTTTTTTTAATAAATTGTGTAATTCGGGTAAACCCAAAAATTGAACCGAACCGAACCGTACTAGGATTCAACCGAACCGAACCGAAAACCGAATTTGAATTCGGTTTGGGTCAGTATATGGGTTGACCCTAAAAAAACTTTTAACCGAACTAACCGAACCGAACAAACCGAATAACCCGATAACCGAACCGATCAACACCCCTAAGGTTAGGGTTATCTCTTTGTGTCATTGTTGGGCTTTTGTTCCTTGTGTCTACTAGAAATTTGACTTGGGCCTGAATCAGTTTAATCTTTGTACCGAAGTTTTTTATAAAATAGTTTGGGCCGAGTATATTTAAATTAGAGTGGGTTGGGCCATTTTTCTGAGTACATACCGAGAGTGTATAAAAATTTGGTAGGGTACAATTTTGAATTGTTAGGATAAACTTTTGGATCAAGATTTTAATTGCGGGTTGATTTGTCAAGAAGTGATTGATATTTTGAGTTGAATTTTGGGTTCGTGTTGGATCTTAATTGAGTTGATATTAATTTTTGTGATCATTTTTAAAATATCCATTGTGCTTATCTTTGTGATAAATCGAAGAAAAATGGAATTACAAGATATAATATCTTCATCTTTAAGAAAAGACATGAAAGAATTGCAACAATTCCAAGAAAGACTAAACGAAATTAAAGAGGAATGCAACAAAAATATTAAATGGATTAAGCAAGTTGTTGAAAAAATAAAAATACCAGAGTCATTTCCTTATAGAAGATCTTTTCAGGCACTCTTTGGAGAAGAGTTTACATCTTTTAGGGACGGATTTGTTCGCATCATGGCTCAACTAGAGATACAACTTGACAAAGAAGATATTCATGAGTGCGATTCCAAGAAATGCGTGACACATCTTAAGAAAAAGTTTGAGATGTTTTTCTATAGAAAATATAACGAGGATTTTCTTGAATCTGATGGTAGCGCATTTCAAAGTTATAATGGATATAGCATTCAGGAATTCAAAGATTGGATTGTTGCTTCCAAAAGGGTATAGAAAAAGGAACTGACGCAAGAGCATCTCATGAGAAGTGTTACGGATAAAAGAAAGAGATGTCAACGAAAGAAGAAAAAAAGAAAGACACATGATTGAACTTGAGATGCTGAAACTAGCAAAAATGACTCAGAAGGGAGAATGCAGCAATACAGGGAATGCTCAAAGAGCAAAACAGTCAAAAAAGAAATGTCTAATACATTTTCGACTACTTCATACACTCTGTAGATAACCCATAACACTTTTACATCATCATGGATACAAGAAAATAAGATGAGAAATATGGAAGAATTGTAGAGAGAGAAACTAGAGAGAGAAAGTAAGGATAAAAATAAGAAGTGGTTGATTTACTTGCAAAGTTACAAATGAGACCAACACCCTCTCCATCCTTAGAGAGGGGTATTTATAGTTAAAACCAAGAGGCTTTCATGCCTTGATATTTCTACGGGCCAGGCTCGGGATTACTTGGGCTTTCGCCCGATACACGTGACCGATTAGATTACATAAAGAGCCCGTTTATCTGTCTAGCCTATTACAACGTATAATTAATTAATGATCGAGACCTAATATAATTAATGAACGAACTTCCTTGTTCGACTCAATATTTTGAGGCTAACAATCTCCCCCGAAGTGAGTTCATTGTGACACTCCTTCGTGAGATCAATGAGATTGCTTTTGTCGTTAAGCTCTTATGATCTTGATCTCTGTCTACGTTGTATGCTTATTCCTTCATGCTTCGCAATCTTTGATCTTGAGCCTTTGACATTGTCTTTAGACTTCGTCTTAATGTAAGAGATCTTTAAATGTTTATCCTTCCGTCTTGATCGTCTTTGCCGCCTTGCGATCTTGTGTCTTGACCAACATGCTCATACTTTGCATCATCTTGAAAGCTTGCTAACAATCTCCCTTGATATATTTGATATCTTGAAGGAAGATCTTATATATCAGAGTTTGTGCGGAAGTCTTTGTCTTTAATTCTTGAGCATTTATGATTCTTGAATCTTGATGCTTATAGTATGTCTTTGTAGTTTAAGCATAAGCATGAGCATGTGGTAGTGAATCCGACTCCAGCTGGAATGAGGCATCACCATCTCCATCTTTATATGAATCCTGAAATAAAACAGTTAGCAATAAAGCGGGTGGACGAATATGGCTTTGTCATTCGTCCGGATTTGGTTAGATTAACCTCCGGTTCCGTAGGACCGTTTTATAGTATAAATACTGTACCTGTGATCAGGTAGATTCAAAGAATCTCCTTGACAGGGTTTCCAGCTCAAAGCGTAGGATCTTCTAACACAGATGTATTAGATTTACCATGCTTGCTTGTTCTCATTACCGGAACGTCTCAAAGCAGACAACACGGTAAGAGTGAATCAGATAGTTACTATCTTTCTGATTAAGCCGTCAATTCATTTCCTGGAACAAGTTTGATTCACATTGAATCACACCATCGTTTCTTTCCAGTTGACACAAGTTTGATTCATATAGAATCTCGCAAGTCACCTACCAAGAGCTTGTTTGATGCTGGCTCAAGCAGGATTTCCATCTTCATTGTGAGTACATAGATATCACTCGGATGTTCTGGCATAATCACAAGGATAATGCGTAGGACTCTTGTTAACAGCTTGTGAACTTAATGATGTTCAACAAGTGTTTGTCATGGAATGTGTCCTAATGAGATTTATTTGATGATCTCTTGGCTCTAGACTCGATTAGTGCGTTTTGGTTTTTAGTAATCGGAGGCTGGAGCAGACTGCCACCTATTCAATATTAACTAACTCGGAGTGAGAAAGTCAATAGAAGTCGTGTGTATCTCCGTGACAAATGAGACAAGTTTCTTTTAAGAGAAACCCGAATGGCTGGGAAAGGGTTGTGCATTGCATCACTGGGTCCATGATGTCGTCTTCAATGTCAGCAATCAACATTGTGATTCTGACAGCATATGTATTGACCCAGTTTCTGCCTAAGTTGTGTGGAGGGCTTCTTTCTTTACACCCTTTATCCATACATTTCTTTTTAATTCTTCAACCCCTTCAATGCTTACCAAGACGTCATTACTAACACCTTGTTGTGATTGTTCCAGTGTTAGCTCAATCTTAGTCGGCATTCTTCCCTTATACACATTCATCTCCAATCATACCTAAGGACTGCTATTTCTAACTATGGAGTGTCCTTGGGTAGATCCCTCCGGTTCTGGTTGGATCATAGGACAAATACCTAACCTTACCACCTTATGTCTTCAGAATCGTCGTGAAATAAGATGTTGTAGGGTATGAGATCGAACCATGAAACCGTTTCCGAATAGCACTTTGAGTCTTTTAGATCACATTTTAATTACATTTCTCCCCTTATTTTAAATTCTAAGTCAACATAGATTTTGAAGTACTGTGTGATTTAAAAATTTGGTCTTGAAAAGGCCCATGGGAAAAAACTTGAAGCTTAGCATGAATTATTTGGAACTGTGTCATCTTGCTCCCCCTCAATTTTACATATGTTTGACACCAATAAAAATGATACCAAGTTGTAAAATCGATATAAAATTGGAACAAGATTAGTCAACTTAATAACTATCAATCTATTGAATTGTCATTATTATCTTAATGTTATAAAGACTTTTTGGAATGATTTGAATACATAATAATGGTCGTCGAGAAGATGTATCCAAACTCATATAAACTTTATTTTTTGAAAAAACTCCCCCTTGAAAGATGGAGTGTTTGAACACACAATTTTGAAAGATTATGAATCGTCAGTGAGAAAATTCGTTGAAAAATTTTGTTCAACATTTGAAACACATCCATGTTAGAAGACTTCTCTTCCAACTCTAAGGGTAAGCGCACTTATGCGTACACTATCCTTTTTTTTGAGCTTAAAACTTTGAATGTCTTGAAAGAACAGCTCAAGACCGAGAAAAGTTAAATTTCTCGTTGTTAGGATAAGTTATCTTTATAGATAAATTTTCCTTTATTTGAAGTCCGGGTTACGTGCTGATATTTGCACATAAGCCATTAAGAGAAATTAGAAATGACATGTTTTGAAAGCATTTGAAACTCCTGTTCGAACTTCATTTACACGCCCGTGTCGATATTAATCAACATTTCTAGGTACGTAAATGTTATCGATTCCAAGAGACATGTCGAGAAGAATATTTTTTTTGAAACATTTTCTGATTTTTTGATTTTGTATTTTCTTTTTGAAATTTTATATTTTTGTGTTTTTTTTCTTTATAAAAAATATTTACATGTTGACCTCAGTATTGTTATGTGATGGTGAAATAGTAATTTCAACTCTTGTCGTGATGTAGCTGTCTTGTCTGCTAGAGGAACAACTTTTGGAACCAGCTTTGAACGTGACAGTTCATTGCTGTGGTCGTGAATTCCGAGTTCTGAACTGTTATGATCAGAAGTCATTTGTCGTGGAGGAGCGAGGCCTGAACTGTTGTGACAGACTACAATAACACATGTTTTATTATGATAGAATTCCTTGACCCGTGTTTTTGGGTTTATGAGATATCAGTCTTTTCAGCAACCAAACTATGAGTTCTTCCTTTTTAGGATTGAAAGATGTACCTGCACTTAAGTTAGAAGTACCTGCACTAACATCAAGAGTTTGTTTGCATTCATATTGGTTAGTGATATCGTCATTCGAACCATGTGGGGGTTCACTAACAACCTTGGTTGTGCTAGAGTGAATATCTTTCCAGTTTGGAACCCATCTAAGACCACAGTTCATGAAAATTTTACCCGTTCCGGTTTCGATCTAAGACAAGACTAGGAGTCTTTTTTTCTCATCATAACGAAAGTCTTTTTTATTGAAGACCTATGTCTTTTTGGGATCCGTCTTTTCGGTTTCTTGCAACACTTGTTTGCACTACGGGTTTGTATCTTGTTGTTGTCCCCCCCCCCCCCTTTAATGGAAAAGAAAAAAAAAAAAAATGGAACCCTTAGCACGTGAGTGACTTCATTCTGGAATTTTGTTACACAAGAATCATGATTAGCATTAAAACCCATATCTGACAAGTTGAGCAAACAAAATGTTTGTAGTCCCAGAAAAACTCTAGAATTCTAGAGTGTCTGCTAATGGGGACAGTCATTTGTCGTGACTCAACTACTCTTATCATGCAGGCCCATTCCTAGACATTCTATGGGTTATTGACCAGGTTTTGTTTGCTACTATTTGCTAGCTTTGGTGATCTAGCAGAAGGCATCACACTAGTTTCTAGAATTCCTACCATCTTTCTTGTGTCCTTTTTCTTAGCTCCCTCTAGGTAGTGATTATGAACCATGTCAGTAGACTATACCATAAGATGAGCCAGGTGCAATCATGTGATGAGGTTTTGCAACAACATATTCTCTTTCCTTAGGCAAATAATGTGTAGTGACTGGTTTTGACAAATCGTTATTGACATCAACTTGGGAGGCAAACCGTTGCTTTGAAAGACTAGGTCGTTCAGACTTAAACGCAGTCTAGTTGTCGAACAACTGCTTTGGTTTCTACGAGTGGGGGGGGTGGGGGGGGGGGGGGGGGGGGGTGGGGGGGGGGGGGGGGGGGGTGGGGGGGGGGGGGGGGGGGGGGGGGGGGGGGTGGTTGTTAAAGCCGGTTTCCCTAAGAATTACGATTAGCAAACTTAGTATTTCACACTGATTTATCCTCAAATTTCCTTACACAATTTTTAATGCTGCAATTGCAAACCCTTTTCCCTGAAGTTGAGCTTTGAATTTATCATTATTTGCAATCAAAGAAGTTGTGTGTTCGATGTTCTTAGCTCTCGTTGTCTTGATAGAATCAAACATTTCTTTGTAATGCCTTTTCAAAGTCTCATTTTCCTTAAGTAACTTAGCCACTTTATGTTCCAATTCGATGTTTATTGTTTCAATTACATCTATGTCATGTTTAACCTTGGCTTCATTACTTGTTACTTTCAAAAATTAACCATGTTGCCCTTCTTTTAAAGCTTGATTTTGATATTTAAGTTCAAGATTAACACAATGTGCTTCCATTCTTAAAAAATCTTTTTGAAATTGGGCAACGGTCTTTTTGAGACGAATATTTTCAGATTCAAGAGATTGATTTGAGAGTTCAGTTGTCTGGTTATCAGTTAATTTAGCAGGCAAAGGACATGTGTCATGACATTGTTCAGCATTCTGGTCAACCTTTCCTTCATTATTGAATTCAGTGCTCAGATAAAAATATCTGTGTTATTATAAGGGGAATAATGAATTATTATTGGGATTGTGTGGCTATTAATTGAAATAAATTGTAATTTATATTATTTGATGCAAATATATGGCGAGTGCCCGTAATATATGAAAGTAAGTTATGAATGTATAATAAATTATATTTAGTGAAAGGGCTATTTATATTCAATTGAGCTGTTTCAAGTAGCAAAGATATTGATTTCAGCAGTTGTTTGTACCTCAACCATTGGCTCTTCATCATATATGGGTTTGATATCTGCATCATCATCATGTGCATCATTCCCTGATCTGCTGCTGGTATCTTGCTCTTTTAATGATGTCCCACTGCTTTCTGTATCAACCAAACTAGCATCTAATGCTTTACTCGAATCAACCTTATCCTCTGTTGTCTGCATTTTGACTTTCATTCCCCAACTGTTATACTCTTCCTTTATGCTTGCTCTATCATCCCTCGACTTCTTAACATATTCCATGTGTTGGATCAGTGTGTCACGGAATTCTGGAATCGCAATTTGAGTGTATTGGAGAAAATAGTTACGTGTCATTACAACAAATTCATCATCCAAATACATCCGTGACTTGATGAACATCTGAAACTGTGTCTCGAGTACTTTAAAAGAAGCTATGGATCCAATCTCTTGAAATTCTTCTTTGACAATATGCTTACTAATTGATCCACGTTTACGGAAACATTTGCCTATAAAAGTTATCAACATCTTGACCAAGAGTGTTGCAATGCAAGTTGAATCCAGACTCGATTCGATCCTTTTAAGGTTGTCGTGTGAAAGATGCTTAGGTTGAAAAAAGTTATCAAAAGATACCATGCAACTCTGTTTGCTTTGTTCTTTCTGAAATAGCATCCAATGGCTTTAACTTCTGAACTGAGGCATTCCATGATCTGCAACTTTTTGTCATCCAACCTTTTCTGAATCGTTTGTGCATGAATGATTGTTTTGAGCATATATTATTCAAAGAAATCAAAGTTTTGAGTAATAATTTCTTTGAAGGTTTGAGGTTCCATGCTAGGTATATGCTTGTAATCCTTTCTTGCATACATACCATCTAAACTTGAAGGCTTTATTAGCACGGAGCTGAAAATTTTCTCAAATTGTGTCTTGAGCACTCTAAAGGCATTCTGGCAATTGGACTCAAGAATAGTTTCTTTGGTAAGTTGTTGTTCCAGTGTATCCATGTTCTGAGAGAACATTCTTGTGAATGTGTCAACATCTTCATCAATAAATATGACCTAAATGCATGTTTCAAATTCCATTTAGTGATGCCTTGTTCAATTATCCGTGTGAAATTTGATTTAAGTGTACTAAGACCGTTTAGGCAACCACCTTTCAAGATCTTTGCTTGTTTTAGCATTTGTTGCATTTGTTGTTCTTCCGAATTAGAACACGAAGATAAAGTATCTTTCGTTTCCATTTTACCATGAATTGAAGTGAAAATGATTTGTAGGATCTTAAGCAGGTAAAGTAATTGTTGTTGTTGTGAAAAACTATTTTACGGGATTTTACAAGTCTTGACTAAACCGAGAAAATACAAGAGTATTTCGCGGGATTTATACTAAATCAGAAAAACTCGAAAAAATAGATATTATTGTGGTGAATCGTTGTTGTTGTTGAAGAACTTGAACTTTTGTTAACGATTTATGAGTTTGAAAATGATGTTGAAGATGAGGGGCTGCATGTGCCAACTTTCCAAACTTGATAATTAATGCATTTAATTTCCCTCCAATTTAGTTTCTCTTCTTCGATTGAAAATTATAAAAAAAAAAGTAATGAGTGTAAATTTAATCCCGCGGAGTTGTACGATTATCGTCGGTAGAAAATAAATATACCACGTTGATCGAAACGACGACACGAACACGATGATATAATTCTCAAGTCCCGTCGTTTACCGTCACTCGAGACCAAAAAACCGAAAATTAGTTTTTAAAAAAAACTCGTTCGGCTCTCTTAAAATCACACTCGTTCGGTCCTCTTTGTATTTTTACTCGTTCGGCCCTTCCAAACTGTTGCTCGTTCGGTCCTTGTTATTGTACTCGTTCGGCTCTTGAGTTTTTCCGTCGTTCGGCTCTCAAGTCGTATCGCTAGTTCGGCTCTACCTTGAAGAAACTAGTTCGGTCCTTGATGAAATCACTCGATCGGTTGTCAAATGACTTTACTTGTTCGGCTCCAAGAAAATACACTCGTTCGGTGCACACTAGTCAAGAACTCGTTCGGCTCTACAAAAGTCCACTCGTTCGGTGGTCTTTGAAATGTTACTCCGATCGTCCGTTTTTGTTTTTCAACTCGTTCGGTTCTTTTAATATGACACTCGATCGGCTCTTAAGAAATACACTCGTTCAAACAGTGTACAATAAAAAAAAACAGCCACAAAAAAACGAGTAAACTAAAGGGACAAGAACAATAGAAAAAAGGTTGTTGAGATGATGGTTAAAAGGAAACACCAACATATATGTTTTTTATTTTTAAAGAAACACAACAAGAGAGTGATTTGATCCCAAAAACACCAACAACCTTAAACAAAGTAAAATAACAAAAAAAACGTTTTTATTTTATATTTTTTTTTATTTTGTTGAGAAAATTAAAAAAACCCCATTTTTGAATGTATGAATTACGATAAAAAAAACAAAACCATAAAACCGCAACAATAAGCTCGAAGTCCCCAACAACGAAACCACTAAAACCCACGCCCCGCCCCCCTCCCGTGGCGAGTTGGATACCATGAAGTAAAAAACGTGAGAATAATCCCAAAAAAATAAACGTCTATACTCCGAATCAATAAGCTTTAAATCACCACAACTAGACCACTAAACCCACCCGAGGCGAGTGATACCAAATGTCGGAACCAAATATCACTTTCACTTCACCATGGAGACCAAGAAAATAAGATGAGATAAAATGGAAGAAATTTAGAAAGAAGTTTAAAGAGAGAAAGGTAGAGAGAAAAAGAGTTGGATGAATTCAAGCAAATGTGAAAAATACAAATGAGAATCAACACCATTTCCATATGGAAAATGGTAAAAATATACCCTACACAACAACATGTGAGTGTGTGCTTTTACTTGGGTCGGGCTCGGGATTGACTTGGGCTTTAAGCCGATACACATACAAAATAAGCTTATATTTACGAGCCCGTTTACCCTTCTAACGTATAATTAATTAAGTGACCGAGACCTAATATAATGAACGAACTTCCATTGTTCGACTAAATATTTTGAGGCTAAAACAAGTAATGTAATAAAGCGAAAAATTTCCCCGTATAATTGTGATCATAGTAAAATAGATTGATTATGCATTGAAGAAATTTCTGGGTTGTTATAGTCTCCACCCCTTATAGAAATCTCGTCCCGAGATTTAACTTGCAAGATATATGAATATGAAGTAGGTACTGGCCAAAGAATAGATTTTTATGTTGCGGTAAATCAAGGTCACAAGTCCACGTGTGTGAAGCATTAAATTATAATTATGTTAACGAACCAAATTATATTACCTCATTCACACGTCTACTTATTTTCAAGATCACACCTTTTTGATGACAGCTAATAGAATTTCTCCAGATCTTGATAAAACCTGGGTGGATGGGATACTTTGATTTACGGAACCTGTGGGTCATGGGCCTACCACACTTCTGCTGCGCTCCTCTGATCGTAAAGAATCGTTATTCATTAACCTTTAAAAGTCAACATCGAATAAGAATGCTATCACAAGTCTTTGTCAAAATTTTCATACCTAGTGGTATTGAAATCATTCGACATTGTATAGATTCTTGTGTGTTTCCTTGTTATTACGTTGCAGAATATAACAGAGAATTTTAGAATACGGAGATCATGAGTGATGTCAAGGAATGATTATGAATTTGTAAGAGGGTTGCTAATCATGTGAGATACAGAATCTTGGAATGAACAGATGATGAAGGTAATAATGATAATGATTAAGGAATTGTTTGTACAAATGGATTGAAAGAAACTTGTTTGTACGTATGTTATATACTTAAGCCTACTTATTTATAATTAGTCACTTACAAAAAGAAGCGTCCAACTTCTTGTAACTGAGAATTTATAAATTCATAGTTCGGAGATTTATAATTTCCTTATTTAAATGAAGAAGTGACCTAATTCATTTAAATAAGATGATCATAAATCGTCTTACCTAAGCATAAAAACATGATATGGTAAAGTGTAGAAAATGATATGATCATGAATTGATTGTACTGACGCCCATATAATCGAGGATGAAAATTTATGTTGCAAATGTATGAGGGGAGTATTCAGAGTTTGAATATAATAGAATTAATGGAATTGACAAATGATGTCGAGTTTTGATATCATCAGATAACAAGATGTAACGGAATCATCACTTTATTATTTCATGGATAACTTTACATACGAACTTTACATATGAAAGAGAGTTGATACTTATGCTAAGTAACTTATAGTAGGATAAAAGTAACAGACGATGAGGATTGTTGCTTGATGATTGGGGTTTTTAGATTGAAGAAGATTCTGATGAGACTTGTATATCCTTGAGAGTTGTTTCTAGGGTAGAAATCCTAAAGTGAACAAAAGCAAGCTTATCTCTAAGTATGCTTTCCTGTGGCCCTGTTGTTTTTGCAGTACTTGGTCTGGTGACCTATCTTGTTGCAAACCTGACACTTGACACTGCAAGGTCCCGTGTGATGTAGTCTACATCTCTTACATAAGGGAAGGTTTCCAGCATATCCATTGGTGGCAGTATAAGTTCTGAAGGTTTCTTGTCTTCTATTCTGCTGTCGATGGTAATCATTGTTACAATTGTTATTGTTGTGGTTATTCTGATAGTTGTTGATGATGTTTCTCTTATCTTCTAATTTTCATTTATGATCATTGGTTTCTTGCATAGAATCGCGTTTTATTATCTGATCCATTAACCTCTGGGATATGTTGATGGCTTCCTCTAAAGTTTGAGGTTTCGAGGCAGTAACGTTTCCTTCAATGCTTCGAGGTAGACCTCCGATAAAAGCTACCAAGAGGTTCTCAATGTTTGGCCCCATGTTTGTGACACAAGGTGGGTAATTCTTGGAACTTTCTTACATAGGGTTTAAGAATCAATTCCCTTTACACTCAAATTGTAAATTCGTCTTCCATTTTTCTGATCACAGACCGGGGATTAAACTAGTTTGTCAAAGCCTTTTAACTCAGTCCAGTGGTACGGATTTAGCTTGCTCTATTCCCAAAGGTGGGCATATGCATTCCCCCAGTTAATGCATCGGTCATGTTAAAGTACCAGTAGCAAATGTTACTTTATTTTCCTCAGCACATCTGCTTCGAGAGAATACTGATTTGGTTCGTTCAAACCAGCGAATAAGGCCTACTGCTCCTTCCGTACCATTAAAGTAGAAAGGTTGACAGCTGATAAACTCTTTGTAGTTTCCCGTTTTCACTGCAGGAGTTCCAGTAAGATTACTACACTTGCCATGGCAGCAGTCCTGTGCCTTCAGGGCTGTCAGTAAAAATAGCATTCAGGTTTGCATGGATTTTGACATCCAAAGTTATGGCTGGTGTTTCGGATGTTGACGTCCTTTTGGGAGGCATCCTATCAACATAAGATAACATGTAGTAAGGATGATATCATAAGTTTTGAAAGGTAATGCTTAAAGAAAATGTGATGCTTAAGATGCTTAAAGAGAAATGCTTATTTTTTTGATTTTAAGCACTTAGAAGTTTATAGATTCATGAGAAGGGAGATAATGATGCAAATGATGGAGATGGTGATGAAAGAGATATAAGCTGGTTTTATGAAATAAGGTACGAAATGGGATTGCCTTTATAAATAACTTGCCTTCTTACTGTACATATAAAGCTATAACTATTCTAAGAGTTTGTTGATTCTGAGCCGGTAGATGACATCCTAAAGATCCTCCTGATCTGTTTGGTGACGAGCTTGGATTTTCTCAATGATTTGTTCAAGATCGGAAATTCTGTAGTAAGCAAAGGCAATCTTATCCTTTTGCCCTAACTGCTTCTTTTGAAGTTTGATAATCTGAGTACGGATTTTCTTGAGTTCGGTCTTTAGTTCGTCACTATTCCTTCGTATGATCATTCTATCAATACGTCCTTCCTCCATTTTCTCGATGTGGTGAAGATAGAGTTCATCTAAGTAATTCAAAATATCTTTGATTTGTCCCTCATGATGTTTCAGATACATCTTAATTGGACATTTTCCTATTTCAAATATCTGAGGTGGGGTAGGAGTATAAACTGAGGAAGATGGTGATACCAAATCACAGGTTTGATTCCGGGATGAATTAGATAACGTAGTTGAGGAAGAAGATGGGGAATGGATTCGCTTCTTAGGTGGTAATAGTTCTTTAGGAATAGAGAAATATCGAGGATTAAATAGTAGTGATGGTGGTAATATCGGAGATAGAGTCAAAATAGCTGGTGGAGTAATAGGATCTGGTGATGAAATAGGTAATTCCTTAGCATAAATTGCTTGTACGTCCTTCAAATAAGTATTATTGTAGAAAGATGAGAATACTGGTGGGATCATATTATCTGTAGAGTTTTCCGAAGAGTTAAAAGAAATGATTCCTGATGAAGCTGGGAAGTAATTCGATGAGATTGAAGTATAGTTAAGAATATTCATAGAGGAAAAAGCATCCTTAATATCGGAAGTAGAGTGGTTGGGAGAAGACATCGTTCTATTAACAACCTAGTTGTAAATAACATAAGTTATTTATGTAATAGTATAATAGATATGTATATATACATACTTGTTCCGGAATGTAGTGGCACGGAGGACTTTGATGGCTAAAAAATTTATAGTTAAGGTTTTTGACCTTGTTCTCTATAACCATGGCGCTGATACCAATCTGTAACACCCCCATTTTTACAATATAGCAGCAGAAGCTAATCTGGGGTATTACTTCATGGATACAACAATCATAATCATAGAAAACGACCCAAAAGAGACGTTTATTCAAAAGATATGTTATCATTCATTTCAAATCAGAGTTTTACAAAGGCAGGTCCCAAAATCTAAAACATCATGTTTGAATGATAACAATTTAGCCATCTTTGAGTCCATGCCACTCCGTGCCGCAACTTACTCAATTACCTGAGATAAACATGCTAAAAAGTCAACACAATGGATGAGGAAATTCATATGGTTTATGATATAAACAGTTGAAAATACAGTAGTAATATAATAATTGTATAAGCACAATTAATTATGAAAATGAATTGTTATGATCTTGGGTCAGGTTAATATAATACCCGTTATTATAATAATCGGCAATGAATCATAAAACAATGTAATTATCCCGTTATGCCTTGTTTTAGACTGATGGGTCCTTTAGTTCTCAATATCACCAACACAAACTTATCATCCAAAGTCAATTTAACGACTTGAAGAGCTCATAATACAACATATTTAACATCCCAAGTCAATTTAACGTTTAAGAGTTATGAGTTTGATTGAAGAGTTTGGAATTATTGTATCACCGTTCGGGCCATCATAATTCAGAAGTCATTCAGTAAACGTTTGAGGAGCTAGGGCACTTTAAATCGTAAACCCAACAACTCAGTCAGAACGTAATACCAAGATGAAACCTCTTAATATGAAGCTCCCTAGTATTGTGGTACAATATAGCTTCCGGATGATCGGTTTTAAGCGTTTTATTCAATATCTGGAAATGTTAAGCACGTCAAGCGTTAATTAAAGTTATGTCTAGTAATGTTTTGAATGTGTTTTTATACTTTTTCAAAATGTTACATTTTAGACCCTGAGGTTTGGAAAATTGCAAGTAGACCCCTAGGGTTTGCATTTTTACGACTTTGGTCCTTCAACTTTGAAAGATATACCAAGTAAACCTTGGACTTTGAAAAGTGACATAATAGACCCCTATAGTTATATCTTTGATAAAATAACATATTCAGCCCCTTTAGTTATAAGTTTCAGAAAGTTACGATATATACCCCTTGCATGGATTATAATTACAAAACATGTCCAAATTGCCATGAAAGCTTATTTTAACATTTCATTAGACATTTATAAGTTATAATAAACTAAAATATGAAGTTTTAACATAACACAAGTTTAATTTAACGATTCGTTAAGCTAGGAAGTAAAACGGGTCAAATTAGGGTTTTAAAATGAAAACGCGCGGGTTTTAAGATTAAATTCTTTCATGACTTATCAAAGCACTTATTTTAACATTATATAAGCTTATTAGGATAGATTATAACAATAGTTTACAAGTTTAGCTCATAGTTTAAGTAAAAACATGAAATTAGGGTTTCGGGTGTACGGTTTTGGATCAAAAAGGCATAACACTTAGGTTTTTGAGTTCAAAGCTTTATATTATGATTTTAGCAAGATCATATGAACATTATGACGTTATGAAAGCAGAACATAAGCTTAGAGAACCTGGTTTGAGCTTATAGCTTGGAAACGGGTCAGAATCGGGACTTTCGGCTTCGTACGCCTAGAATAACGACTCCCGGGCTTCGTTTCTTGGTTTCTTTTGCTTCCTTTCTGTACTTGAGACTTCTTAAGATCACTTAGGATCTATTAGAGCAAAGGATTGCTTCTATGAAGGGTTATAGAGGAGGAAGTGGGGGATGAAGAAAAATGAAGAAAACAGGTCAAATTAGGGTTTCAAAACGTAAACGCGCGGGTTTTAAGTTCAAATTCCTTCATTAATCAATAAAGTGGTTATTTTAACATTAGTTAAGCATGCTAGGATAGATTATAACAATATTTAACCATTATAACATTTAGTTTTAAGAAAAACGTGAAATTAGGGTTTCGGGTGTACGGTTTTGGATCAAAATGGAAAATGAGCATGAATTGAGTTATGAAACTTTAACAAGAGTATATTTAGGATCATATGAACATTATAAGGGTGTAGTAGCAGGTATGAAGTTGATAGAACCTGGGTTTGAGCTTCAATGATCAAAAATGGTGGAAATGGGTCGTTTCGGGTAGTATTTCCACTCGTACGCCTTGTATCTTTACTCCGGGGCTTCAATTCTTCAGGGCTTCGCTTCTTGAACTTCTTTAATGATCCTAGGATCATAAGGGAGCAAAGGATTGCTGCCTATAATGGTTATAGAAGAGGAAGTGTGGTGCGAGTTTGAATGAGTGCCCAAGACCCCTATTTATACTAGTTTGAAGGTAAGGAGGTTAAGGAAGCTTTGTAAATCTGATGAGGACACATGGAGAAGCTAGGACCTGATGTGGGAGGTCTAGAGAATGAGTTATACAAGCTAGTATGCAAGGTGGAAGAAGATGAAGGCCATATAGGGGTGTTTGGTGTCGCAACTAAATTCAGCCAACAAAAGGGAGGTGTGGCCTGATTTTTGGCCAATAAATGCTTCAAGTAGGTGGGTAAGCAGCTTGGGAGACATGTGGGTGAGTCATGGAGGTGCTTATGTGCAAGGAAGAGTTCTAAAATGGGTCATTTAGCAAGAAACTAGGTCACGGGTCTGTTTTGTTTCAAGTTTAAATTTCGTGTATATTGATCATGGGTGGTTGGAAAATGTCTTTAAGGTCTATAATAAGAAGTGAAATTAGGATTTAGCAATTGGTTTGGGTTAAATCGGATCAAAAATGAAGAAATGAGGTCACGGGTTCCATTTGGTACGGTTTAGGGTTTTCTTGACTTTCTTTGCTTATAATTCGAATATTATTGATTGGGAATGATGGAATACTGATCATTGGACTTATATAAAGGATTATCAATGAGGTTTGATCATTGGTTTTAGTTAAAATGAGGTTTGTGCATTCACTTTAGGGGTTAACCCTTCTATGAGATTAGGGTTTAGAGGCATCCGATAACGGTTTAAAGCCCGTTTTGATATAACGTTGTGAATAGTACATTATAGGAATAATGTACCTTGTAATAGGAATATGATGATATTGAATTGACATGTTGTGATGTTTGCTTGACATATATGAAGACAGGATTTCCATAGATAGGTTGCGTGAGCTCGTCTACTTTAATTATGTAAGTTACATGACATACTGAGATATTGACAATGCAAGTAATGTAATAAAGCGAAAAATTTCCCCGTATAATTGTGATAATAGTAAAATAGGTTTTGCATTTGATGAAAATTCTTGGGTTGTTATAGTCTCCACCCCTTACAGAAATCTCGTCCCGAGATTTAATTGAAAGTTATAGTGATATAGATGTAGGTACTAGGCATGAATTTGATCTTTATGTTAGGCTAATCAAGGTCACAAGTCCACGTGTGTGATGCATTTATAATTATGTTGAATATAGAGATGGGCTATGAAGAAGGAGTACTGGATACAGAATCGATCAAAATCTTGGAGGATAGTTCAGCAAGGGAACAGTCCAAAGAGGTTGGGAAAAGTATCGAAAGGAATACAATTGTTCATCCTCCGTCTCTCATGATGAGCATGTTTCAGTACAAAGTGGAGAATAAGTAGAACCCTGTAGCTTCGAGGCTTCTACCTGAAGATCATATGCCCGATTTTCATCATTATGATGATGCGAGGGATATCTAGATGGCAGTTAAGGCTAGGTTTGTGGGAAAGAAGAATCAAAGAAGAGTGAGGTAGACCACTCAAACAGCAGTTTACAGAATTCTCTGTGACAGAAGAAGAAGTCCCTACACAAGGGATAATGAAGATTTCAGAAGATTCTGAGCCGTTGAATTCAAGTGCAGGCTATGCCAGTACCAATGATGACTCAACCATAGAAGTTTCTAAGAGCACTTCCCTCTTCGTGGACACAAGTTGCCTGGCATTAAAAACAAGAGGATGTCTTGAATCAATGAGCTTTGATGACTGTATACAAACTAAGGTGTCACTTGAACTTGATGTCAGAAATTGGTCCCATCGTTATGGTGTGAAAACTGCAAGCTAAGCTCCACCACTCATTCTGCTTTCATCGGAGCTGCCAGCTCAGGCTCAAAGCTTAATTATTCTAATCAACAGAGTATTAGTTCCATCAGATTCTCAACATCTGAGTCGATTCTACAGCAGAATGAATTTGATTTGCATCTTTTGTGCAGAGAATGAACCAGATAAAGATATGACTATTAAGAACTTTGACCAGGTTGATCAGTTGGAGATGGAAGAATTGGACTTTAAGTGGCATGGCTATGCTCTCCCTTCGATTAACAGATTTAGAGAAAAAGCTTGACGAAAAGATGAACAATAAAACAATCAGCAACCTGCCGATTTGACAGAATGAAGTTTAGAATTCTACAAATGTCTCAATTTGGGACTTTTTGCTAGGGAGTGTAATGTGAAGAACAGTGATGATAAGCCTTGTATTCTGCTTTTAAGGTCACAGAAGTTAAAACAAATGAACCAAAAGCTTTGTCCCACAGTTGATTCCATGGTGAATTTGGTCGGTCATGCAAGCAGAAAACAAGACTGGTGAGGTTAGAGAAGTATATGGTAGTGATGCTGGACTTCATGCTGAAAATGGTGGTGCTGATGGTTTCCAAAGCTGCTGCTGAGATTGGTATGTGGGGATTTCTCCTAAGGGTACAAAACGCCCCTGGATGTGATTCTAAAATTAATGATCTTAATAATATGTATAATAATCTTGATAGATTGTATAATGATAGTTACATTAAAGTTCAGGCATATCAGAATGCGGATAAAACATTAGAATCATAAAAAGATTGGTACCATAAAACTCAGATTGCCTTAGAAGAAAAGATTAGGATTTTATCTGCTAATCAGAACACCACTAACACACTGAGTTATACTGAATAAATTTACATGATCAGACACAAAAATAAAAGAAGAATGGTAGTTAAGTATCGAAGCGACATTACTAGATTTGAAAAGAGGAAGGAGTCATCCAAGAACTTGGAAAGTGATAATAGCTATATGTCTACAAGAACCTAAAATTGGGTCTAGGATTTAAAGAGTACTTTGGAAAAGACGAAAGCGTTTGATTTGTCGAACACCTATGACATGTACCCCAGAACCTGTTGATGAGGTAAACCTCTTTCCTCATGGTATGTCAGTCTGGGAGATGCATGCATTTCCCTCCCTCCATCACTGAACTTAAATGCCACTCCCATACAAGTCTGACATAAGGAACACAGGAAAAGTTGTGGGTCAAATCTGATAATAAAACTTATCTGAAACTCTTTTAGATCTAATGTCTTTATCCCCCTCATGTGATAACAGTGACAAGTCCTTCAACTCAGAGACCTATGCATCCAATGATTCAAGCTCAAGACCAAGACCAACGACCTTCCCACCTGCTTGTTGTATCAAAGACTTTGCCAGAGTCTGATGTTAGAAGACCCAAATTCCACTGCTGGCGGTCCAAAGTTTTTCTTGTTTAGGAGAATGTAAATCTCCTAGGATTCTTTTGTAATAAAAGTGGAATGAACATAGGAAAGTGTGTAAAAACAATTCTTACGTGTTAAAGAAATGTTTTGTTTTTGGTAGTAAAATGATTTGATTAAAGATTGTGACTTTTACAATTGTGGTGAGTCTGTCCCTTGTAAATCTAAAGCAGCATCTGATAATGCTGGTGGATCTAATCCTGCTGCTAGTAGAAACAGACCAGCAGTCAATTCTGCTGGTAGACCAAATCCTGCTGGTTGGTTCGAAAAAGGCCAGCACCTGTTTTCCCAGTGCTGGTAGACCAAGTATCTGCAGGTTGGCTATTCCTGCTGCTAGACCATATTTTAGACATCATCTGTACATTTTAATAATATGTAATGGCCTAACGTATATGAACCCTAAGTATAATGACATAAGGGACTAATGTGTACTGCAGTTAGAGACCTCAGCAGGTTACTCTTGGAGGAATAAAAGACCACGGTTTTGGGTGTCCAAGAGTAATGATGGATCTCATCAATCCACATGGTTTCACACTTAATGATCCACAAGGCAGGCTCAAGTCAGAAATGGCTTGGGTCTCTCAAGTGTACTAATGTTTTTTGTTGTATGATTTGTAGGGTGATCCTAGTACAGATAATGACATAGGTATAGTTGACAGTGGTTGCTCAATGAAGTAAGAACAGGAAACAAGGAGAAGCATGAATATTTTATGCAGGTCCAGGGAGGCATTGTCAAATTTGGAGGTGGAGATGGCAGAATAACAGGAAAAGGCACCATAAGGACATCAGAGCTTGACTTTGAAAATGTCTACTATGTTGAAGAGCTGCAGCACTTTAACTTGTTCTCTGTATCCCAAATTTGTGATAAAAAGAACAAAGTTCTCTTCACGACACCTGCTTGTTTGTGCTTAACAAAAAATTCCAATTACCTGATGAAAGGCAGGTGTACTCAGAATTCCTAGGAAAATTTGATACTCTTACACCTTCAGCAATCTCAAACTACAAACGGAACAATGTTACTTGTTTAGTAGCAAAGCATCCTTGGAAGAATCCACCAATGCACAGAAGGAAGGCTCATGTGAAACTTCCAAACAATCAACAAGTTAGCTAAGGAAGGTCTGGATGATGGGTTACCTCTCAATGTGGTTCACCAATGAAACACAACTGTGTTGCCTGCAACAAAGGAAAGCAACATAAAGCTTCTTTAACAAGCATATTTCTGCAGATAGACTTATTACTGCAACTCTGCAATATCTGCATAAGGACCTTTTTGTCCTACCAAATAAAATGAGTATTGACCAGAACGTACTACTCCTTAGGTGGTCACTGATGACTTTAGCAGTTTACTAGGACTTTCTATTTGAGTACTAAGGATGGAAACATTTTATGTCCTTAAAGAATTTATTTCCTTAAATAAAAAACAAGCTTAAATAAAAAGGTTAAAGGAATAAGGTGTAGATAAAGGACAGAATTTCAAAAATGCAAAACTTATATGAACTCTGTGGAAAAAGGGAATAAAAGGACTATAGTAATCCAGAACCCCACACCAGAAAGGGGTTGCTGAGAAGGAAAAATAGGAACTCTATAAGGCTGCTAGAACCATGTTGGCTGACTCTAAATTACCTACCATGTATTTGGACCTGAGGGCTAGTTAGCACGTATTTTTGCTCAGTTTTTTTATTTTTTTTTAAACAGGGGGTGGTCTATTACGAATCCCTATATATAAAACACCTTATGATTGATATCTGGGAAGGTTCCTCAGATAGGCCATCTTAAACCTTTTGGGTGTCAAGTAACTATCCTTAATACAAGTGACCATTTGGGAAAATTTGAGGGAAAAGCTGATGACGGGTATCTTGTTGGTTATGCTCCCAATAGCAAGGCCTATAGGGTTTATAATTTAACTAACAGAGGGTAGAGGAAACCATGATCTAAGATTATAAAAGAAAAACCCAATGATCAGGAATATGTCTGTTGATACTTTGACCTTGACTATTTAACTGATTTCATTAATGTTAATAACGCATTTTAAAACTGAACAAAACTGCAGGTACACAAGAAACAAACATAATGCAGGTACACAAGATACTGACCAGATTAGAAGTGGATGAACAAGTGAACGTGGTTCCTTTAATTTCTTCAACAGTTTTTGCAGGTCCCTCATCAAGCAATGTCCTAGTTGATATGAAATTTAATGCAGATAATGCAAATGATCTTGCTAAGCCATCAAAGACAAGAAAATGAAGCTAAGGACCATCTGCACGATATGGTTTATATTGTTCTCACAAAAACAGCAGAAATAATAAGTCAAGCTGAACTGAAATTGCGAAATGCACGGTGTTTCGCTTGATAGGTAATCCCTGCTTGCATGTGATTCTGCTGGTGGTGTATCTGCTGGTAGTACTTCTGCTGGTAGTGATCCTGCTGGTGGTAATCCTGCTGGTAGTTTTGAACCTGCTGATAAGAGCAATCTGTTGTCATTTCATCTGTTTTTTCTGCTGACTTCACCCTGTATAATTCTGATGAGTTCTACATTCCTCCTGGTCCAATCATTGGGCTCAAGTGAAAACACCACCACGATTCCACTCCCGTCTGTTGTGTGGCAATGGATCAACTCCTCACTGCATCTTCACATCTTCCTCTTATGATGATGACATTAGTGTCTACTCTTACGAAATTTAGCACCTGTTGTTGAACGTCATCAGTTCCTACAAGAAGGGGTAAATTCCATTCAACCTCAGTCACAAGATTCTGGTGATCTCGCATCTCCCATTTCAGACAAGAACAAGCTCAAAAATCCAAGTTTGGTGAAAGTGCTTTCCATATGGATATATTCAAGATCAACAAATGAACCAATCATACAGATCAACTTCATTGTCTGTTTGGTTCTTCCTCTCAGTAGAACAACTAGTATAGCTAAAAGCACTTTGAGGATCCAGATTGGGTTTGCTGCTATGCAAGAAGAGATCAACATTCATCAACCAGCAAGTATGGAAACTTGTCCCTTTTTACATGATGGGCAAACAAGCAATAGGGACAAAATATATTTTGAAGAACAAGAGTGATGCCAAGAGGAATAGTTTTACGGAATAAACAAGGTTAGTTGCACAGGGACACAAGACAAAGAGGAGGGCATTGAATATGATGAGGAATTTGCACCAGTGGGCCAAATAGAGGCAATCAGACAGTATTTGGCATTTTGCTTTCTTATATGGATACCTGGTAAATATCATATGGATGTTAAGATTGCCTTACTCTATGGAGACAATTTGAAGAGAAGAAGTGTATGTCACTAACCTAAATGCTTTGAAGATCCTTACTTCCCAAGCATGAGTACAAAGTGGATAAAGCTTTTGTATGACTTCATCAAGCACCTATAGCCTAGGTAACGAACGATTGTCTATCCACCCCCCCGCCCCCCCCTTTTCTGTTACAAACACAATTATATAAGAGTACATAACAAAGACACTGTTCATCAAAAAGCAATCCCAAGGTATATACTTTTTGGTACAGGTTTATGTGGAAAGACAGTAATTTGTGTCCACCAATAAAGCCTGGTGAGAAGAAATTTTGAGGTTAAATGCAAGGAGAAATTGAAATGAGTGATATGGGAGAGATGAGTTTTCTTCTTAGTCTGCAGGTGAAACAGTTGCCTGATGGTATTTCTCAGCCATAGACAGTATGTTAAAGACATGCTTACAAAGTTTGACATGGAATCTGTAAGAAACAGCAACAACACCCTATGAAGCTGCTAAGACCAAATTGAAGGATGAATCTGATCCTCCAGTTAATGTAAATTTGTATAAGCATCCAAGATAGTTCACTTCTTTATCTCACAGCTCACGACCTACATAATGTTTGCAGTTAGTGCTGTTCCAGACATCAGTTTACTCCACTGACTTCTCAACTGAATGCAGTCCAAAAAGATATTCAAGTATCAAAAGGGCAACCAAAATTAGGCTTTGGTAAACCCTAAAGATTCTCCTTTTCAGTTGGAAGCTACACAGTGAAAGTGATTATGCTTGTTCTCATGTGATAAGTAAATCCACTACATGTGGATGTCAATTTTCTGGGTAGAAGGTTAATTTTCCATGGCAAGTGCAAGAAGCAGACTATTGTGGCCACTTCTTCAACTGAGGCCGAGTATGTTGCTGCTGCTAGCTGCTGTGCACAGGTACTCTGGATTCAGAACCAGTTGCTGGATTATGGATTCAACTTCATGAATACCAAAATCTTCATAGACAACCAGAGCACCATATGCATTGTGAAGAACCCTGTCTTCCATCAGCGGACCAAGCATATTGAGATTAGGCATCACTTTATAAGAGATGCCAATGAGAAGAACTTGATTCAAGTGCTGAAGATTCACACCGATGACAATGTGGCTGATTTACTGACCAAGGCATTTGATGGACCAAGATTTGCGTATCTGGTGGTCCATATTGGGATGGTGAATCCCTCTTTCGTGAATTGAGGGGAGGTATAAGCCTAAGGGGAGGCTTGTTGTTGTACATTTGTATATTCTAACTATCTTGCAGGTGGATATGTTGTTTTGTGGGATACTATTTTTCTGTGATTTCAGGTAGACAATACTGCTGCTAGGTGTACATTCTTCCTGCTGACAGGATTGGTTTCTGCTGGTAGTACTATGATTCTGCTGGTAGTTATCCTTCCTGCTGGATGCTTGGTTTCTGCTGGTAGCTATGGCTCATGCTGCTGATGCCGTGGGCATACTTCTGCTGGTGGATTCATTTCTGCTGATAGGGTGTATGTTCCTGCTGTCTGCATGGTTTCTGCTGTTGGAGGACTCTTTCTGCTGGCTGAATATATTCATGCTGCTGGAGTTGTTTATGCTGCCAATACATCTATTCATGCTGCTGGACTAGTTTGTGCTGGTAGTATCATGTTCCTGCTGGCTGACTTATTTCTGCTGGTAGTAACCTGTTTCTGCTGTGCTCAGCTTGATATTGCTGGTTGGTTGGTCTCTGCCACTAGTCACTTGGTTTCTGCTGGTAGTCTCCACTCCTGCTGGTGTAACAATGTATCTGCTGCCTGAATAGCTTGTGCTGCTCACATATTCATTCTGCTGCTTGACTTGTTTCTGCTGATTTTTTTTAAGACTTGTTCTGCTGATTGACTTTCTACCTGCTGGTCTTAAAAATAGTAGTTGAATAGTTTTTCGTTTTAAATTTCTACTATATGATGTTTGGCGGTCACCACTTGTCTGACTAGGCGGCGTACAAGTTGATTTTCACTCAATTACTTCAACTTACAAGGTTAAAATTGTACCAATCAAATTAAAAGGTTATCTTTT
>BQNB010005189.1:47836-103400 GCA_026074375.1 Tanacetum coccineum
TTTTCAGTTGTAGATATAAGTCATCAGAAATGAGATACATGAAAGAAACAAACACACAAGGGTGGAAACATAAAGTCCATCAATTTGGCATTCAAACTTTAGCCAAAAACATGATGTCAATTTCAAGAGATGTTTGTCATTAAGTCCTGAACTAGACAGCCAATAGACGCCACTACTACAAAAAAGGGACATAAAGCCCGGTTGGAAAGTATTATAAATCCCGGTTTTAGAGAGGGGCTTAAAGGGGAGGGGACTCTATTCGAAAATCAAATAGAGCCCGGTTTTGGAAACGGGCTCTATTACCTATTATAGAGCCCGGTTTTCAAACAAAAAACATGGCTCTATGTGAAATTTTTTTTTTTAAAAATCTTGTTATGCTGCTACTCCAGCCATTAGATCAGTTTTTTTTTTGGCAACCTGAACAATATATTGATTCAGATCAAGAGTCATTGAGATTACAACTTACTTTCAGTTCATACATTCAGATTTATCTTGCAACTAATCCTTCAAACAACATATTTGAAAAAGCTAAAAACTAACTTAAGAACTACTTGAACGAAAGTGAAAGTGAAAATTACACCGCTGACATACTGTTAAGTCTCGTTATTATGCATCGTCTTTGAATAACCTGACCAAAACAAACGGGATTTGATAGAATTGATGACACCCCAAACCGGTTTTTAAACTTCAAAATCAACCCATATAAACCACAATAGTAACCAGCGAGACACCACATCAACCACCTGCAAATAATAAAATAGTTTTGCAAAATACCATGAGGGTAAATGATTTGTGCACCACCGACCTTGCAATTTGATGTTTTACATAACTATAACTTTGGTGTTATACTATAGTGGTGGAAAACATAAGAAAAGTGGCGGTTTGATAAAATACAAGGACCTCCAGACCATTTCCTACCATAATTTCTTGACTATGGTTGGGAAATAAGAGCCTGAAGACAGAACCTCACAAATAGGCATTACACTTATGCTGCTCGGATAGAATATCAGACCAATACTAATTAAACAATTTGAAATCTCACCAAACTGTGATTGATCCAATCTCAGCTGGAACCGACAAATACGCCCGCAACTCAATCATCACAAGAACACATTCATCTTTCTAGGAAACAAGCTTGCAACATTGCGTTTCAATCCCATCTCAGCTAGGACCAAGAACATTTTTGTCCACTAAATCTTCAAGACCCTTTACCAAAATGCAGCATCGTTACAAAGAAGCCATCTAGGCAATTCAAATAAATATAGAATTACAAATTTATTACTCACTAGCAGTAGCATATATAACACAACAGATAGGAAAAATATCAAATGACAATTTATGATTTCACTATAATGGGTAGCAAGTATGTTTTTTAGTGTGGTCCCAACATTACAGTTAGCATCACCACACTACAAAACCAACGATTCCAATTTACGATAAGTCAATCCAATGAGCATATATGAAACAAAATATACAGATTTTACCGTAGTGTGCTTACCATGTTATGAGCACATTAAACCACCTATACAAAGTGTTGTGAACCTGCGAAAATGTACTGAATTTAAGAAACCCCAAATGTATGATAGAGGAGGAACATAAGTGATGAAGTTCAACAAGTTGTTGAAGCAAATACAACATTCTGACTAGAAACTCAAACTTAGCATCCAGAAGCACAGTCACACATGAGAGAAAATCGATAGAAAGGGAATGGCAGCGGTGGTGATACGGTGGCAGACTTACAACTATGCTGTGGTGAGGGACGAGCGTGGTAGAACAATGGTGTAGGAGTTGCTCTTTAGAGTTTAGAGCTAGCTAAGGTAACATTGAGTTGTTATTTTCCTTCTCAAGCTGCAACTTTGCTTCAATGTAAGCTCCTTTCAATGAATTTTTGTTGCTCTTTTGATTTGTGGTTACAGAATCTGTACCAAAATATAGAAGCATATTAGCCGAGGCTATAGGACTATCTACACTCATCTATATACACAAATACTTTGTCATAGTTGAAGTTAAAGAGACAACGAATCAAGACAAACAACCTGAACGCATCATATGACAATCAATAAACAATCCAGAACATCAATCCATATCATTTTCATTCATATCATCCTAAAATTAACACATACATATTTAAACAAAGGCTAGGCAGATAAAGTCAAGAGTCCTTCTAAACCAGTTTTAATTGCTTAAAAGGGAATACATATAACATAAATCACTTTAATACAAATAATATAATTGATATTGAAATCCGAAATCTAACTCTTAAAATTAACACATATTCATAGATTAAGCCTAATACAAACACACACATAAAGATTAACCCTAATTATTAATTAAATATACAAGAAAGAAAAGGGTATGACTTACTGATTGTAAATGGGTGGTATGCTGAAGGGAAGATAAATGGTGAAGGGAGGAAGTAAGGGCGGCTGAGTTTTGTGACTGTGTGTGTGGTTATATTTGGTTTAGGGTATTGAAAAATTGAAATAATCCCGCCAAGGAATAGAGCCATGTTAAAAATTTAAGAAACAGGGCTCTATTAAAAATAAGTGATAAAACCATGTTATATAATAGAGAACCGGGCTTTATTACTCATGAAAATTTCGGAATGGCTTATAAAGCCCTGTTTTCAATATAAAAGGGCTTTAATTGGGGGGCTCTATTCTATTTTTTGTAGTAGTGCCGCTTCTTTATCTAAACATACAAACCACATGGATCAAAGAATCAATTTTCACCTCAACATCTCAATTATGATGCGTTAACAAAGTGATAAACAGACTTATGACCCATTCAATCGATATTTATATATATATATATATATATATATATATTGGCATTTTCTTTGCAGAATCACTTTTTTGTACAGAACCTACAGAACCACTTAAAATGAATTTTAGCCATTAGATGTGTTTAATCAAAGGTTCAGATTGAAAGGGCAAAAGTGCAATTAAACAAAAAATGAGATACTTTTATTCAATTAAATAAAAAGCTTAAAGGACAATTTAGGTATTTCATATTTATCCCTAAAAAACTGCTAGGTTATCTCACTTACCATATTTCTCCCCACAAAACAAATAAACCGCCACCCATTGTTCGGCTCTCTCTCTAGATCAACTGTTCGGCAAAAAGAAAGGGAAAAAAACACCAATTGTTCGGCTCCATTCCTACCTTTTCTCAAGTTCTCCTACCTGTCACTATCATAATCTTTCATTCAAATAACGAGGTTTGTTTATGATTTGTTTAAAATGGTTTTTTAATCTATGATATTGTTTGATTGGTTATTTAATCAGATCTAAACGTTTCCACATAATTTATTTTCTTGGTTTTTTCGTCATAGGCCAATCTCGTATATTATTTGATGATTCGCGATTTGAAGATTGATGTAGTTTTTAATTATTACATTACCAGTGATGTTGTTTTTTCTCGATCTAAATCTCTTAATTATGCAAGTTATTTTAAATTTTGAATTGGCTCTAATATATATGAAAGTGTGAAACGACCATTAATTTTAATGTTGCTAAAATCTTGTTTTTAGTATAAATTTTGCTTTTTAAGAGGTAGACAATATTAATGGAGTATGATGTGTTTGTTTCGGTTTAGTTGTATACACGACAGACCTAAAGCCACTTGTATGTTTAGCCTCACTTGGACTACACACTTTGGTATAGTAATTTCTTGAGAATGATATATTTATAAGGACAAGACATTGGTTGAAATTACTGTTTATAATACTTGATGCACATAAATGTTTCTCCTTTGATTGATCTATGGTATGACTTGTTGTTTATACTTTTAGCCAAGTGATGTTTAAGCCAAGTGCTCATTGAGTTGGGACCTGTGATTATTTGATGTTTACGTTCTATGTTATTGTTAAAAATTTAATGGTGCATATGTGTTTTATTTGTTGATGGGTCGTTTGAGTTTAATTCATATTTTTTTTATTTAGATTGTGCATATGTGTTTGTTAGTTTGTTTAATATCAATTAGAAAGAATGTACATATGTGTTTTAGTGTTTACATAAAAGCAAAAAAAAAGGTATGAACATATGTTTTAGATTGTGCATATGTGTATCCTAGCTGTTTATGATAAAAAAAAAAGTAACTATGGTTTGTAATTTCAGGTATTAAACATGTTTGATAAAGATGAGGATCATGACTAGTATAAAGATGTAATGACACAAGTGAAGAATGATACACAAGGGCACATTGACAAATGGCGTTCATATGTTTTAAAGAATTTGATAAGAAAAATGAAGCGTGCATATATGTTCTTTGAATAGTGCACATATGTTTTTGGATGACGTGCACATATTTATTTAACAAGACACATTTGTATTTGAATTGTATTTCTTTTTATATCAATATGTATACTATTTATGTTTTGATATGTTTTAACTTATAGTGTTTACATGTATATGTTTATGTTTTTTTGTCATGAATTTCATAGATTAAAAAATATAAACCATAAACATATGTGTCATTACCATTTAAAAAAAATAAGTTTAATGTCTCAACAATTCTATGCAAGAAACATATGTAAATTTAAAATATTAAAAAAAACATATACGCACCTTAATTTCGGAATAAATGTATATTGAAAAAAGTATAAAATTAAAAAAAAAAATCTGAAAATCAAAGAAATTAAAAAAACGTTTTTAAATTAAAAAAATTTAAAAAGAAAAATTAAAATGTGTTTTGACTATTATACCCTTTTGAATTAAGAAAAATAATTAATAATACACTAAATTCCTATTGGTCCAAGAGTGGTTCTGTAGGTTCTGTACAAAAAAATGGTTCTGCAAAGAACGGTCCCCTATATATATATATATATATATATATATATATATATATAGGATAAAGATCAAATAAAAAGACAAATATTCGTGAGAAGGATAAAAAGATTTATTTTTTTTTAAAAGTTCTCAAAAAATTCTGAAAAAATTCCACAAGATCGTGTATGTTGGTGCATGAAAAAGTTGTAAAGGAAGTTTTTCTAAAAGTTGATAGTTTTGCCGAAAAAAATTATGAAAAAAAACGTTTGTGCATTAAATCGGTTTTTTGTGCATCAAAAATTCGTTTTTGTACCCAACTTCTTTTGACTTTTTGCATCAAAATTTTATTGCGCATCAAACTATAACAAGTCAAAAAATTTGTGCATCAAATTTTTTTTGTGCATCAAATTTTCTTTTTTTGCGCATTAAAAAAACGTATAAAAACTCAAAATTACAAAAACTTCTTTTACAAAAGTTTTATGCACCAACATAATTTAATGGAATTTTTTTGGAATTTTTTGAGAACTTTTTTTAAAAAAGTTTTCTTTTTATCCTTCTCACGAATATTTGTCTTTTTATTTTAACCTTCCTCTATATATATATATATATATATATATATATATTTGTATCACTAGAAAAAAATTTTGTTTTTTTTGTTGTGGAAGACCGGGTTGACTCGATGGTCAAACCGGTTGAACGGTAACCCGATGAATCGACCGGATCGAGTAGAGGCCCGGTTTTCAAAACATTGGTTTCGAGGACACATTTTGATTAGATGATATCGTATGATCATACCCGAGATAACTTGAAATCAATTACAATACATCTCAACAACGAGTCACTCATTCACTTGGAATGACTACAAGCATGCTTTGTTGAAAAGCTTACGTATGAAAAGAAAGAAATGACTTGGAGATTACTTAATGGTCAAGGATAGCGTTGATTAAGAGTTGAACACCCACCAACAATATGACATCACATGCATGGAATCTACATATTTGGACTTCCTTGTCATTTTCATTAAGCATGCCCCAAAAATAGTGTCACTGTCCCATGCTGGTGTGACTTGTGTTTCTTTCATTGTCGAAACCTAATATAACACTGTTTTTGAGTTTTTATTTGGAAGTAAAAAGAAATGAAAAAAAAAAATGTTGAGTTGCCATGAATCAACTATATTTTTTTTCCTCTATTTGTTTTCATTGTCGAAGATCATTGTCGTTGACAACAAAAGTTGATTATCAAATTGCCACTACCTTCTAAAGGCAAAGCAAGCCATGACGTAAAAAAAAAATCGTCACGCAAAGGAGGATGCCGCAAGCAATAAACAACTATGCTGTCAAATGCAATTATGCTTCCGCTCAAAAAAAAAGATGAGGAAAAGAATAAGCGGCTTTTAACATTCATTCCAAAAAAAACCCTAGCCGTCCTAACACATCCCATATTATATTGATATATCCATCAATCCTTTGTCTCTTACTCTACGTTTTACAAACGGAGATCATTGTAGTTTTCAAAAATAGTTGGTTGCAAATTTGTCGCTCCCACCTAAAGGCAAAGCAAGCCATGACGTAAAAAAAAATCGTCACGCAAAGGAGGAAGCCGCAAGCAATGAACCACTATGCCACGAAATACAATTATGCTTCCGCTAAAAGAAACAACAAAGAAGATGAAGATGATAGAAGAAAAGAAGAAGCGGCTTTCAACATATGTTCCAGTTTGTCCGTTCGAAAGTCTGCCGTTCAAACTGCGGGGGAGTATTAGATGGCTAAGTTATGTTAGTTTGACCGTTGACCGTTGACTGTTGACCGTTGACGGTTGACTTATTCGGCCCAAACCTAATTGTGGGTTTGGGTCCATTATGTTTTAGGGTTTGCATTGCTTACTTATTAAGCTATGTATTTAGTATAAATACAGAGCCAATCTTCATTATGTAAACACAAAAACACAATCAATAATATATTATCTTTGATATTTTACAATGAAGTGAAGGTAAAAGGGAGGATAGTAAGTGGTTGAGAAAGAAAAAGTAAAGATTGTTATAAATTTATTTGTCTTTTTCAATTGTACAGAAGAAAAAAAGAAGTAATGAAAAAAATAGTCTAAATAAAAATTTTGCTCACATGTTTTAGTAAAAGAAAAAATATAATATAAGGTTGTGAAGATAACTTAGTCAATATAATTCTTTCCAGTCACTTTTATCCCAAAATTAGGATGAAAGTATTTACTTTAAAAGTCATTTTATAACCCTTCACTTTAACCTAGGGATGAGCACGGTACCGGTCCCGTACTGAATTAGTGGTACCGATTTTTTCCCGAGCATAAATTAGTGGTACCGGTACCGTACCGAACGGGATTCGGGTACCGGTACCGGTACCGGTACCGGGAAATCGATGGTTTTTCCCGTTTTTTCGGTAATTTCCCGATTTGGTACCGGTCCCGTATCGAACTAGTGGTCCCGATTTTTTTTACTCGAATCATGGTACCGGTCCCGTACCGTATACCGAGATTCGGTACCGTTTCGGTACGGAACCGGTACGGTTCCGGTTCGGTACCGGGATTCGGGTCTATATGCTCATCCCTACTTTAACCTCATTCCTTCCAATTTACTTTTCAAAATAATCTTAATAACACACAAATTTTTTGATTTCTTTCACTTTTTTCCTTAAAACATCTTGAGAACACAATGTCACTCACCTTTTATCTCAACATCATTTTAGTTTTCTCTCTCCATTTATCTCCTCTTACTCTTTTTCACTTTTCACCCACATTATACAAATATATCTCAAAAAATACCACATACACACTCATAAACCAAATAAACAAGAACAATACCCGTGCATTGCACGGGTAGACGGTTACTTATAAGTTAAGAATTGTTATAATATATTTTTTTAACTTAATAAGAAGAAATGGCACAATCTTTTGATAAGCATGGTTCGTACTGAACTCTTATCAACGTGTTGGTTACTTTAGTACAACTATTAAAAGTCGGTATCGTTCGTAAAGTATGCTGATTGCTTGACATCAGCCCTTTTGTGATTTTAAAGTTTAGTGATATAATGTTAAATTGGTTCAGTATCTTTTGATTGTTAAATCTACATCATGAAAGTGAAAAGATAGTGCCTCTTTAAGTAAGATAGCAAAAATGAGTAGTAAATTGCATGATAAATTTCTATAAAATAATGGGTTTGAACACCTTCTTTTGGTTGTTTGCGAGAGCTGATGAAATTATGTATATGCGTTTCAATAATGCATGACTATTATTAGGCTTGCTTTTTTTTTGAACGGCGATTTTATTAGAAACAAGGAACAACTAGCAAGGAGCTAGATTACATAACAATTAAATGAGGATACATATACTACTCATCACGACTAAACTTGAAATTACTTCTACTCCTACTCCAGTGGAAGGAACTCGAAACCACATCATCAAACAAAATCGATTTCGATAGGGAAGAGGTCTCGAAAACAGTCTTATTACGAAAACTCCACAGCAGCCACCAAAAAACACTAAAAACGCCTTCAAACATCAGTTTAAGACTAGCCGACATCCTCACCGAGCCCAGCCACTCAAGCCATTCCGCATACGATTCGACCTCGACATAAGGAACATCCCACCACAATAAAATTTTGCTTACAATCTGTCTGGACAGAGAACACCTAAAAAATAAATGGCTGGAAGTTTCGACCCCACAATCACATATCGGACAAGAAATAGATTCAATGTCAATACCCCGACGAGACAAATTAAACCGAGTCGGAAGAGCATCCATCTTAATTTTCCAAGTAAGAATGTTTACCTTAATCGGCACATTCTTTATCCAGCGAGTTCTGCTACTAATCGAGGGTAGATAACTATCATCGATCACCTTTCTTATTGAAGCCACCGAAAAATCTCCAGAACCATTTAACGACCACACATACCTATCCGACATCGGAACCAACGCCACCTCCTTCATAGCGTTCGAGAGAGCATCGAATTGTGATTGTTCCGCTCCCCCCTAACATTACGCCTAAACGAAGAGACCAGACTCAAATCATTCAGTTTGGAACTGACAGACGCATTTTTAAATCTCTCTAAAGCGTACAGTCTTGGGAAAGAGTCTTTGAGCGCAACATCATTCATCCAAGTATCCTCCCAGAAGCGCGTCATCTCCCCATTGCCAAGTTTATGTCTCACAAATTCCATAGCATTCACCCCTTTCGTTGCCAACATACGAACCTCTTTGACAATATTTAACCAACATGAACCCATACTATAGATGTTATTCGAATTCAGTTTACCTTCTTCACCATGGATTGCTTTCACCACTCTAACCCAAAGAGCCGAAGACTGAGAGAGAAACCTCCAAACCCACTTAATCATCAGCCCACGATTGAGAGCATACAAACTAGCAATCCCGAGCCCCCCTTTGGATTTGTCCGCCGGCACACTACTCCATTTGATCCAGGCCGCTTTCTTACTACACAAATCGTTTCCGTTAAAAAACTGGTTACGAATGGATTCCAGAATTTTAAGAACCCTAGAGGGCGCTCTGTAAATAGACATGTAAAATATTGGAATCGACCCAAGGACCGATTTAAGTAACGTTAATCTACCACCAATGGATAACGCCTTTACTTTCCATTTCGATAACCTATTTTTTACCTTTTCAACAACCTCGTTCCACTCGTTCACCCTCGACATCTTAGCTCCAACTTTCGTACCAAGATAGACAAACGGAGTATTAAGAACAAGGCAACCAAGTTTAGCAGCCGCTTGCTTAACCAGAACATCCGCCACATGAATCCCCAGAATCTTACTTTTACACATATTTATCCTTAAACCAGAAACTTGATGAAAGCATTCTAACACGTTGACAAGAACATCAATATTACCCTCCTTCCAATTGCCAATGAAAATCGCATCATCCGCGTAAAACATATGAGACAAAGTAAGTGTCGAGCTGAGAGAAATACCCGAAAACATACCAGCTTCAACCACACGTTGGAATGAAAGATGAAGACTCTCCATAATAAGAATAAATAGAAAAGGTGATAGCGGGTCCCCCTGTTTCAAACCTTTATAAAATTGAAATTCCACCGTCGGGCTTCCATTAACATAGAATAGATCCTCTCGAAGAATTTAAGCTGTTTTGAACCCACCTGCGCCACTTATTGCCAAACCCAAACTTATCCAAAACCTCGTCCAAAAAATCCCATCTAACCGAATCATACGCTTTCTCAAAATCAACCTTAAAAATTAAGGCTTGTTTCTTTTTCGCCTTACACCAATGCATAACCTCATTTAGAATAAACGGGCCATCAAGAATTTGCCGGTTCGCAATGAAAGCCGATTGCTCCTCACTGACGATATCCCCAAGCACCCCGACGAGACGGTTTGCCATAATTTTACCTATGATTTTATGAATACAGCCAATCAAACTAATCGGCCTGAAATCTTTTACCATGTTAGCGCCCGGAACCTTCGGAATTAAAGCAATAAAAGAAGAATGACTACCTTTAGGAACATCACCGCAAGAGAAGAAATACATGACAGCCTCAATGAATCCGCCTCACATACAATCCCAGAAATTTGCGATAAAACCCAAAACCGTCCGGACCGGGAGACTTATCCGTCCCACAATCCCAAACAGCCCTCTTCACCTCTTCACTGGTCACGTCTCTTTCCAAATCATCTTTCTGCTCAAAAGTTAACACATTAGGAAAAGACATATCAATACTTGCACGTCTCTCTTGAGGTTTACTAAACCTATCACCAAAATGCTGAACGAATTCATTCTTAACCAGGTTCGGACTCTCGGTCCATACACCATCAACCAAAATACCCCGAATGCATTGTTGATGACGTGTTTTATTCAGCGTACCATGGTAAAATCGAGAATTTTCATCACCCTCCACAGCCCACCTTATTTTAGCCTTTTGAGCCACTTCCGACGCTTTTAACTTATTAGCTTTGATAATCGAATTGATAGTCTCGACTCTCTTTCTCAAGGTATCATCCGTCGCAGTACCCTTGTCAATCTCCGCGTCCATCTCCTTTAACTGATCCACTCTCGAATTTTTGTTTTCAGGAATTTCAGTTTAATCGACATATTTCGCATGCCATTACACTGATTACCAGGAGCAACTCTCCACATATCCTTCACAAACTCATTAAAACCTTCCACTTCCATCCAGTAATGATAGAAACGAAAAGGAATTGGGCCAAAATCAAACTTGGATTCCCGAAGCAAAACTGGACGATGATCCGAAAGGAATCTATCCAATGTTAAAGCACTTATATTAGGGCATAAGTTCATAAAGTTTTCAGAAATCAAGAACCTATCCAGCTTACTCATCTTTGATGCGGAACGATGACACCAAGTGAAAGTACAACCCCCCGATATAACTTCAACAAGACCCGCACTGCTAATAAAAGAATTAAACCTATCCGCACCACGCTGATTAAAAATAGACCCAAATCTCTCGGACTTGTCTCTAACTTCATTAAAGTCACCCATCATAACCACTTCCCCATCCCATTGATTACAAACAAACGACAAATAATCCCAGAGTAAACACTTATCTTTAAAGTCGTGAGGAGCATAAACAACCACAATAAGTAATTGAACCCCGGTCTTAATCCATACTCCCCGAATAATAACGAAATAATCAGAAACAGTGGAACTCGATTTCTGGAAAGAATTCGTGTCCCACGCACAAAGAATCCCGCCCGAGTTACCCACCGCATCACTATGAACAAAATCAAAAGCAAAATTCTCCCAACACCGCTTGACAGTAAATAAGTCCATGTACTCCATTTTAGTTTCCTGAAGCGCCAAAAGATTCACCTTATTCGAAACACACAACTCCTTAACCCAATTCTTTTTAGCCTTATGGGCAAGGCCTTGAACGTTTAAGGATAGAAAATTCATCTATTAACCGGTACTTCTCCTTGTGATTCAATAATATCTGTCATATCTTTCACGCAACCCTCCATATTATAGCCCATTGTTTGACCAACCTTCACCAATTCCTCCAATAGATTAAGAATGGATCCTCCCATACGCGAATTCCCAGGTTTCTTAAATCTATTGGGGCGAACCGAATTAGAGGCATTATCTCTTGAACCCTGACTATGTCTATTATCCTCCGGACCATATGAAAATTCCTCCTCGACTTCATTTAAATTCGTGTCTCCATCTTGATTCTTGTCATTAAAATTATTCTGACCCGACATCTCAGCCTCTTTGGGAGTAAAACCTGGAGGATGTGTGAGACTAACATCATCCACCACTTTTTCCTGGCCGATGTTTTTGTTCTGTTTATTGAGAAGAGTGTAAATGTCAAAAGGATCTTCTGAGACCTTATCCTTAGACCCGGCCGATAAATCAAAAACAGTTTCCGGGACCTCTTCGACCTCACTCTCATCGTTCTGACTCCGTGCATCATGACCCACCTGCTCTGCACCATTAAATTCATCAACAGAAATCTCCTCGTCGTCGGAATCATCCGTAAATTCTGGAACCCAACCCGACACTTCTTTAGCTCGAATCCAAAACACTTTGCCCCGAAATACGATTTTGAAACTATCATAAATATTCGTGCCTGACTTAGTAAAGACACAAAGCCTTTTCGAATAGTAGCAGGACTCATCATCGTCATCGACATCAACTAATTTTCCCCATTTAAGAGCAATTCTATTGAACGTACTATTCGACCAAAGTTTGAGGGGAACACCCTCAATATCAATCCATGCTATTCTCCCTTCAATATTGAGATCAGGTGATGCCTGTTGCAAAGCGGAAAACCAGGACCCAACTCCCACATTTTCCTTGAAATGATCTTTAGTCTTGCTTGATTCGAACTCAATAAGCACCCATAATTCACCCAAGTATCTGACTTGAAAATCAACAAATCCTTCTTTCAGCAAGGCGTTCTTGAGGTTCCCAAGGGAAGAAAAATCTTTCACCCTACCCATCAACGAATTATCCAATTCTTTGGGAGATAAACATTCCTCATCTAGAACAATCGCTGGCGACAAATCACATTCCATATCTCCACCCTTACATTCTCCTTTAACTGCTTGGACATAAGAGTTACCATTAACCTTCACACTATTACCCGTACTAGACACGAAACCATGTTTGCTTTGAGTACCTCTCTCTGAATTTATATGCGTCTTGTTGTCCTGCTTAGTTGCCCGATTAAAACGAGCAACATTAGCGTGAAGCCTAACTCGATCAACCCAAACCGTACATAAATTATTCACCAATCTCTCAACATTGAACACGTTAATAAAGCGGACAAAACCGAACCTCTTACCACTTTTCGACCTCTTCAGAGGGATAAAAGAATCCACTACGTGTCCGTACTGTTTACACGCATGGAAAAGCTCTTTGGCAGAGCAGGACTCAGGGAAATTAGTAACGAAAATCGACGTTGAGATCTTGGAAACGTCATCCTCTTTCGATCTGTAGCTACTCATAATGCACAAACAACGAAAAACCGCAAAGAAAAGAAAACCAGGAACTGGGACGAAACCCTAAGAAAGAACAAACCGTCTGAAACAATCTAAACAACACGTCGAATTGATTAAAAAGAGTATACGGACATCAAATCAAAGATCAAATCCAACCTCCGGTAGATCAATTGATCACAGAGAGTATAGGGAGCAATAGAATCACAAGCCTATACTCCTCCCAATTAATAGCAGCAAGATCAGAAAAGAAACAAGGATGAATCACGATACACAATTGTTAATCAATGAATGGCGTCTATCATAATTGAATCAGAAGGCACTTGTGAAAAGGGTTTCTTGGATTGAAGGGAGATCAATAAATTGAATTGAAGAATAAAGATGTTTGATTTAGGAGAAGATTTTTTGGTTTTGGGGATGACGAGATCCAGAGGGGATGATCGCCATTTTTTAGTTTTGGGGATGACGAGATCCAAGTTAACGTTAGTTTGGTTGTTTCATAGACTTTCGCCAATAAGTTGTTTTTATTAGGCTTGCTTTTATAGTGTCATTATAAGGTAAAAAACTAAAAGACATCAAAATATAATATTCAAGTAACAAAGTGAGACTATTTATCTCATAGTTAGTTTGAAGTAGCAACAAAGCGTCCTATATTTTCATGCATTTTTGAATTCTTATCTGCAATGCATCTGTGTGTCTATTAGGAATTTGGTAGCCACGGTTTGGTTAGTAGCGTTGAAGTATATAGTCAAAAGGGTAAAATATTGCCTTTCTAAAAAAAGTGAAAACTAATTTGATTTATACATAATGGGACCAATAATAACAGGTTTACAATGTGGTTTTTAATGCTCGTTAGCAAGCATCAAGTAACTATATCTTTTTCTTTTTTTGGATTGCTCATTTTTCAACGCTTCATAAAGTAGCATTTAGAAACATTGAGCATTTAACAACTGTTTAACACATTATGATTACATTACAACAACTATTTTACTAAACGTTTTTGTAAAAAAAACGGATACAATGGTACCGCTTATTTTGGCAAACACACCTTGAATTCTGAAACATGTAGAAAACTAATGTACAAAAATTGATTATGTAACTAATGTTAACAGCAAACACAATTAGTCAATTACACTTACGAAAATTATTTTTAGGCTACACAAAACACAACTATAAATGCATTGATAGGTCCTTATGATATGGATGTATAGTTTAGTTGAAACTTGAACTTGAATAACAACGCTGGCCAATTTTTACATGCTTCTTCATATGCTTCTTCTCATTTTGGCTACTTATTCATCTCTTGAGTCCTTTTCTTAGCATTTAATTTTTTGTAGTACTGAAATGCAAGTACATAAGATAATATAACCCTATCCATAACAGACTATGCTGCCAAAACCAAAAAGTGCATGTGATATTTTTATCTATAATATAATCAACTTCTTCATTGTCAAGGCTTAGAAACTCGAAGAGACAAGGTTTAGGCAATTTATATTACTTTGATATAATTGTAATTAAAGATGAGAACCTACCTAGAAATATTCAGCAAACACCTCGTTGCAGAATACTGTCATCAAATCAGATGAAGATACACTTGGTAAAAAGGTTCAGAGAGATACGCGGAAATTCAATGAAATTTTAAAAAATGTGAATAAAGTTGTGCATGCACATGTATAATAAATTATGCATGAATTCTAAGAATCCTAAACTCATGGTCTTACATAGTACAATGTACATACAAAGGAGAAACTCTTACTACCATCAAAAGTACGTGGTTAGTCATAAAGGTTAAAAGCTCGTGCATAGTAAGAAGATTACTATAGTTTCCATCTTTGCATTGATAAATTGTCAGAATTTTGAATTTGATAAAAGACATATTTAGTGATGGCCAAGCACGAAAAGGAGAGGGAGTTGTGGAAGAGACAATGAAACAATCAAATTGATCAAAATAAAGGAAAAGAATGCAATAATTTAGGTATTATGAGTATTTAGATAATAGATTTGAAATGAAATTTTATATTTACCACCTTTCACTAAGCAAGGTGCATACTTTTCAAACTTATCCAAATTTTATAATGAAGAAAACGTGCTTAATTCCTCTCGAATATTCAGGTAAAGATATTAGATAAGCATGAACTTCATTTTAAAGGGTTGTGATTCATTTCTCATTTGATCGGATGGTTTAGAGTTGATGCCACGTCACTTTTTTTATCACCGCTCCGCGAACAATATATAAGTATAATAATAGAAACTTGAACGAATACCAAGCGGTGACTAGCACTACAACATTTACCATTATCCCCAGCGACATTTTCACTCCTTCTACGGCGACAAGTCGTTGGGGATACTCATCCCGGGCGACATGTCGCCCGAGATAATTTGAAGGGGAAAGCTCGCCAGGGATTCTTTCCCGGGCGACTCTCCCGAGCGACTTGGTGGGACCAACACGTTTTCAGCCAAACTAATATGTACCACGGTGAAAGTGGTGTTATAAAATAATGATTAGTATTGATGAATGCTTATTTAATTAAAAATAACGTTAAAAAAGAAACTAAAAATTATTTCGTCACTATCCCGGGCGACATGTCGCCCGGGAAAAAAGAAACTAAAAATTATTTCGTCACTATCCCGGGCGACATGTCACTCGGGAAAATAAAAAATAAAATAATTTCTCACTTATCCCGGGCGACATGTCGCCCGAGATAAATTATAATTTTTTTTAGTTTCAACTTTCCCGGGCGACATGTCGCCCGGGATATGTCTGCAAATTTTTTTTTTGCAGCCTGCTCAGCACCTATTTTCCAGATTTTTTTCCGGAAAAAAATCTACCAAACATCAAACCTGTATAAACCAATATAGACTATATCCAAATACATCACAACTTGTACCAAAACACATAAATATACGGATCATACGCATTGATCTAATAAAGCTAATCGTCCAAATTCCTAATAAAACACTATAGTCTACAAAACGGGGCTTACTATTTACAAACCTTAAATTATCCGCAAGTTACAAATCAATATTCAACTAGATAGGGAGATAAATGTTTACATAAAGGTCGCCAAGATCAACGTTTTAAAAAAACCAACATAGCCATATAACCCAATATATAAAGACATCTCAACTATAGCCATCCTCCTCGTCCTCGCGCGTCCCTCATAGTGGCTATTCATCATCCCCGCACCCGCCACTCCCGCTACCGAACTCAGGTGTTGACTCATACTGTGTCAGCATCTGTGAAAACTTGTCGTCACTTCTAAAAAGCTTCATCATCAAGTTTACCTGTTTGGTTAGGTACTTGTTCTTCTTTTTCAGCTTTTCGACATCGCCGGAGTTGTGCGTGCATTGAGGCGGGGGCGGAGGGGGCGGAATGAGGACATCTCTGGCCCGTCCCGATAGTACCCTACCAACACCGGGAAGGTGCCCCTGCTGCTTGCCTTTCGAGCCATGGCATTGATCTCTTTATTAGTGTAGGGCACACCCGACTCGGTGTTGGAGCCTAGAGCCCGCAGCCTCATCATCTCCTCCTATGTAGTGACAAAAACACAAGATAGTTTATTTATTAGTCGGGTTGCTACATTATTTCTCGACAAATCATTAAAGTGCGTGTTTTGAAACACTTGCGTATATAGCTCGGTCCTCATCCCGTATGAATACCCCGTTAACGGTGTGCGTCACGAAGAAGGTGTCGATGAGCAACGGGTACTCTCGAGTCTCTGAGCTCGCCATCTGTACATACACACGTATATAAGATGAAACAAATTAAAAACGACAATTTAACACACCTTAAAGATCAATAGATATATATGTTATAGTATGGTAAAATAATTATAATGTTTATTACCATCTCATCTCGAAGGCGAGCAAGTGATCGGGATCCCTGCCGGCAAACGACCGTGCTCTTTGCTCGGTTTTGGCGATTTTGAGCGGCTCGGGCTTGGTTCCTCCTTTGGGATCATTCCAAAATTTGCAATCTGGCATCTCAATTTGCGGGGGTAAATGCTCTCGGGAAGTCCCTGTTTTTGATCGTTCCACATCATAAGTCCGGTCTCGGGGTTTTATAACCCAATGCGTTGCCTTGAGAGAAGCCTGGGTTGGTATTGTAAAGCTTTGGAGATGTTGTTGGATGCCGCATTAATATTGCCCAGCACTGGGATTGCTATGACTGGTGTAAGTTAAATCTGGGTCTGCAATCACTAGACACAAAACAAGACAGAGTTAGAGATATAATTTATATATTTATTAATTTGTTGTATTTATTTATATCGATATAAATAAAATAAATGAAATTTTGAAAAATATACACAATTAAATAAATGAACACAATAATGAAATAAACATAAAGGTAAATGAAATAACTGATCCCCAATTTTGGTCACGATCGCCCGCCTTCCGCTCCGCCAGGACCTTCTGCCATGATGGGTAGTACAAAGGCATCGCCCTGTTAAGCTCCCCAAGGTAGTTAGTCCACAAGAGGAGATGATGGCCACCGAGAGGCATCATGGTCTTTTTGTCGTCTCACTCAAAACGGATCGGGACGGGGCCTTTATCATCGGTGATCTTCTTTAACCCGAGTTCTTATGGTTCTCCCTGAGAGGGTATGTAGTCGGCCCTCTTTCCTTCAACCTCCAAATTCGGCTTTACGGGTTGCCTTTGCTCCCAAATCAAGTGATTGGATAAAGTCATAAAAATTCAAGGCAATGTAATTCAATGTATAAAATTAGGCTTGTTATTACAATAATACAAAAATTCTTACCTCGGTTAGCGATAAGACCCCCGCAATCCGGTAGGTATATGGTGTGAAAGGGGAGATACTTCATCACGCCCACCGTCGACCGCCGTGGCCCCTGACAAAATCTGCCTGACATCTGCGTACAAGTACAATTAGGATAAACATATAGAATTCATGAACAAAATAATTAAGCATGACACAGCACAAATACATACATATCCAAATAAATATACACATTTAAACAATCCATAACAATTTCATTCATTCATTCAAATCAGTGTCATTTACAAGTTACAACTCAAGATTAATCTTCTTCTTTACTAGAATAAACAACTTTACACCATCATCCATCCTCAACATTGACGAGGTCTTCATCATTCAGAATTGCTAAATCATGAGGAAGGGCGTCTTCATCATTAATAATATCATCGTCTTCGTCAACAACATCAATGATATCTGGCGGTGCGTCAACCTTACGTTGATTGACCATCTATATGCAAGGTCGCTTTATTCAAGTTATTCAACTAGTAGAAATGTGGGAGATCAGATGAGTTGTTCAAAATATATAACATCAGGATTCTTCCCCTCTACCACGATGACTCCCCCGTCCGAAATCTTTTTATGATTCACCATGCTCGACGACCTTTCCAGTGGGTTGTGGTCGTCTGGCATGGCCATTCTTCAAGGTTAGATGCTTTGTTTGACTTGTGTTAGAGAATGTATTGATATCTTTTAAACGCCTTCATTCTTTTGTCAAGATTTGAGTCATGTTGTTTCTCATGGACAAGACGTGGATTAGTCTTTCGTTTCTAGTGTTAAACCACTTAACTCGGAAAATCACACAACTTTGAACGACAATAATACAAAAATCAGATTTCTTGAAGTTGACCTAGTACATTTCTCCGTCATTCCACCAGGACGAACAAAATGCCGCTGTTTGAGTTGTGCGACTGTTCATCGCTGTGTGCACGACAAACCTCACACCGTTGACTACGCAAGAGTTGACTGAGATTGGAGTCGGTGTTGGTCCACAAGCCAAAGCAAATAACTCGCTGGTTGCACTAACACCTGGGTCATTGTGTACGTGACGTTGACGTATCTATGAAGAAGATAGGATTAGATAAAGAACACAAAATAAGATATCGTTATTTTTATAGTTAAGTACACAAAATAAGTCTAAGTTTACCTGCGACCCAAACCAGTTGAGGAATTCTTCTTTCATGTCTTTGTTAGGAAATTTACTGAAAAACGTTCATGGTATTAGAATAAGTCATCGAAAAGATAAGTTAAGAAAAAGAAGTTTCAAAATAAAAACGCGTACCTCTTGAACTGGGACCGATACGTGTCGATTTCAGGACTGTTGTGAAGTACATACCATATCACTTTCTTCAACTCTTGGGCATCAAACCGAATAACAGACCGTAAACCAATCGATTTACATAGTGATCGGAACACCTGAAACTGACACGTTGGGGGAGGGGGTCCACATTACGGTCGGGACGATTAAATTTCGTAGTAACATCCCAAAAATAATGAGAACTAAAAGTCAATGCTTCTTCTGCAACATAACCCTCCGCAATCGAACCTTCCGGCTTAGCTTTATTTCGTACATAACCTTTTAGCTTTTTCATGAATCTTTCAAATGGAAACATCCACCGGGGGCGGATAGGCCCGCCTTCAAGAGCCTCTAGAGGTAAATGGATAACCAAGTGAATCATAATGTCAAAGAAAGCAGGAGGATATATGAGCTCGAGATTGCACAGAATATCGACCACCTTGCTCTGAGCTTTCAACATGTCATCCTCCATCAAAGTTGCAGAGCAGATTTGCTTAAAGAATGAACATAGCTCGATTATTGGTTTTGCAACCTCATCGGGCAAGTATTGCTGAAGTCCGTAAGGAAGTAAACGTTGCATCATTATATGACAGTCATGAGACTTCAGGCCCGTTATATTGGTATCATTATCGGTCACTTTGTGCTTGAAGTTGGATCCGAACCCATCTGGTAGTTTAACTCCTTTGATGAACTGACAAAACTTTTTTCTGTTCTCTGGTGAGAAAGAATACGCAGCCTGAGGCTTCGAGCACTTCCCGTTTTTGGTTTGGCCAAGCCACAAGCCACTTCGAATGCCTAACTTTTTCAAGTCTTGTCTTGCCTTAGCGGTGTCTTTAGATTTGTCATTCATTAACAAAGTGTTCAAGATGGCCTCCAACACATTTTTTTCGATATGCATGATGTCTAAATTGTGTTTTAGTGTAAGAAAAGACCAATACTCAAGCTCGTAAAAAATAGATCGTTTAGTCCAGTTCAGCTCGACAAGAACATTGCGTTTTATCTTCACACCCCCATAACTCGGATGTTTACCCTTCACACGCGTGGGCAATCTAGCAAGTTGAGCCTGGATTTGATCCCGGTCGAATTTTCTAGGAGGATCTCCGTCTTCTATCTCACCATTGAATTCAAGTGACCTCCTCCATTTATGGGGCTTTTTTAAGAATCTTCTGTGGCCAACATAAGCTGTTTTGCCTAACACACGTACAGATGGAGTGTCTTCATTACATGTAGGGCATGCCTTGTAACCTTGCCCACTCCACCCAGACAAACTACTTCGAGCAGGAAAATCATTGATGGTCCATAAAACCATCGCTCTCATATTGAACTTCTGGCCTGTAGCAACGTCTATAGTCTCGACACCTTTCAATGCCCATAAAACCTTTAAGTCATCAATCAAAGGCCTCAAGTAAACATCAATGTCCTTGCCCGGAGATTTAGGGCCAGGAATTAACAATGTCAACATAAAAGAACTCTCTTTCATACATAACCACGGAGGCAGATTGTATGTTGTCAATATCACCGGCCACATGCTGTAAGCCTGACTAAGGTTGCCGAACGGATTAAAACCATCAGCAGCCAACCCTAATCGAACATTTCTTGGTTCTTTTGCAAAATTAGGATACTTGGTGTCAAAGTTCTTCCATGCTCTACCATCAACCGGGTGTTGCATCTTACCGGGCTCCGTACACTTTCCAGTAGCATGCCAAGTCATTTCCTTTGCAGTGTGACTAGACTTGTACAAACGTTGTAGTCTAGGAATGATCGGAAAGTAACGCAACACCTTCTTAGGAACTTTCTTCCCCGGTGTGTTACTGTCTTTCCATCTACTCGTTTTACACACCGGACAGAAATGCAAATCTTTGTTATTGTCGCCCCGAAATAAGAAGCAATCGTTTACACAAGCATGTATCGACTCGTACCCTAACCCGATCGTTTTAAATGTCTTCTTTATTGCATAGTATGACGGTGGGAGCTTGTATCCTTTCGTGATAGGAAATACATGTTGGAAAAACTCTAGTATTTCATTGAATATAGAATCAGTCAATTTACCTTTAACCTTAAAATAGGTAAACTTTGCCATAAAGTCTAATCGAGTCACATAGTCACAACCGGGGTATAGCTCCTCGTTGGCACTGGCATATAACTCTTCAAACTCGTTACGTTTAGCTTGAGTCGGTTCATTACTTGTCTCACCAATATCTTCTTGAGTTGGCTCATTTTGTTCATTATTAGGAGGAATATAGCTAAGATCATTAAGTAACGCTATCATGTCACTCATCTGAGGTTGCCTTGTGTTATCTATTACTGGCGGTTGCGGAGGAAGATCCGGTTCACCATGGTGAACCCATGTTTTATAACTTGGGTCCCGCCCATATCTTGTAATGTGTTTTGGAAGGTTTTTGATGGATACCCATAATATTGTTCGACAAGACTTGCATGGATATTTTATATTCCCGACACTATTCACTAACGGCTTGCAATCATCGATAAATTTTGTAAGACTGATATAAAATGCTTTTTTATGACGCTCTAAAAGTGTCCAACTCTTATCAATTACCATAACTGCTTTTTAACGATACAATTAGTTATTATATGCAACTTAATTAAACACATTCAAACGAGGAATACGAGATGCTTTGTTCACCTAGTGCAACTATGGAAGGCAATCCTAACCCACTATTTAAATGAATCGTCTCATATATGAATGCGTATAACCGATTTACTATTTGAGAAAATTTCGGCAGCATTTCCCCTCAACTCCCCAAATATGTGTTTAAAGACATATTCGTAGGAGTAAAGGAGAAACACTGTCAAAATCATCTCAAATAGTAAACCAAATATACGCATTCATATCCTAAATGAGACAAAACATTTAAAAAGCAGTCCCAGACAAGGGACTTTCCGAAATTAATTTCTAATAAATTAATTTCGGACGGGTTTTCTATAGGATGATTAAAATCAGACGGGGATTTTCTGAAATTAATCACTAAAATCCTAAAACATTCCTAAAGGGTTCAATAAAATAAATACCTAAACGCATATCCATTTATATCAAATCCTAATATCGAAACGCATATACAATTTAAATTCTATTATAATGAAAAAAAAATACATTTATATCAGAATAAGCTGTTGTTAAACAGCTTATCAGTGTAAAACGCAAATCCAAACACTCCTTGACACTGTAAAACGCACATCCAAACACTCCTTATGCTGCCAAAATGATGAAAATAAGCTGCATAAGCTGTTTAACAACAGCTTATCAGCATAAGCTGTTCTTAAACAGATTATGCAGCTTATTCTCATCATTTTGGCAGCATAAGGAGTGTTTGGATGTACATTTTTACAATGTGAAGAAGTGTTTGGATTTGCGTTTTAGATTGTCAAGGAGTGTTTGAATTTGCATTTTACAGTATCAATCATAATAAACATTTCCTGACGACATGTCCCCGGGGATACAAAAAGGATAAAAAAAAGTTATAACATACTTTCGGCTAGGCTCGTCTCGGCTGCTACTGTTCACTGCCCAAAAAAATCAACAAAGTTCAATCATAATAACTTATTATAATTATCAAACTTTTATTAACCAAAATCAAAAATCCAAACCTTGAATAACTCGGCTCGAATCACCACCACCACCAAAAATCAAACTTGTTTAGAGGTATAGAAAAAGAAGATGTAGAATTATAATTTAGAGGGTTAAGGAAAGAATTATGTTTAGAGGAAGAGGAGGGTTTAATTCGTGTGCTCGTGTGCTCGGTGTCGAGTGGTGGTGGTGGTGAGAGGAGGTGGTGGTGAGAGGAGGTGGTGAGTTGTGGTGGTGTTGCTGCAAAATCGCCAAAAAAAAGTTTTTTTTACGTTTTCCCGTTTGTGTTATACAACTGAAACCCAGATCTGTTTTTTGATGCCAGATATTTCCCAGGCGACATTCCCGGGCGACATGTCGCCCGGGAAAGAACCAGTTTGTCGTTTAGCGCAAAATGGCGCCTTAACGAAAATTTTGGAGGGCCTTTTTTAGCAAATATAAAAAGCTTTCCCGGGCGACATGTCGCCCGGGAAAGATGACAAAAATCCCAAAAATACCAAACTAGTCCCTCATAATGAACCAAATTACAAAAAGAGTTTGTAAACCTTAACGGTGTTAACTCTTATAAATATAAGAGTTAACACCCGTTAACTCTTTTATAACCAAGCCCATCCCGTGGCCCATTCTTTATACCCGGCCCAAAGTCAACATTGTATTACCCCGGGTCAACAAAATCAAACACCCCTGTTTTCAGTTAAAAAGGGCGGGTAATAGTACTTTTACTATTCACCCATCGTCTTCCTTTAACCACGATCAAAACAAAGGGTAAATGTTAATTGGCTACATGGCTCAACAATTCAAGGCTAAAGGACTAATATAGCAAAGTTAAACATCACTCAAGCTTTCTCATTAGCCAAAACCCACAAGGAAGGCCATGTGGTCAAGTCAAGAAACACAAGGAAATGAGGTCATTTTCACTTGAGCTACTCACAAAAGAAGCACACAAGGTGTCACATCATGGATCGCCACGTTGGCAATCCGTGTGATCTAAGAGATGATCCTAACGATAAGATTTGAAGCAACAATGATGTAATGATTGAAGGCAGGGATTGAAAGGAGCGTGTGCAGAGGCTAAGGACCTAGAAGCTTCATTGGCAGGCTATATAAAGCCCCTTACATTCACACAAATGGGAGTACTTTAGCTTTTAGTTTTTTAGTGAAATTTTAGATTTAGCTTTTAATGTTTAGCTTATGTAATTTACATTAAAACTTTTGTAATTTTCTTTTTTTTAGAGTAATGTATTCAAGTTTTTTAATTAATGAAATTGAGTTTTTCTTTAAAATAATCTGTCATAAGCTCTTGTTTCCCTCAAATAATGTTTGTTACTATTTCATAAGCTCTTATAAGCTCTTACAAGTCTCTAAGCTTGTAATTGGAGCTTCTAATAAGCTTATTCCACTCAAACTTTAAAATCAGCTTAGTAACCTTCTTATTGGATTTAAGCTTTGGAAGTTGAACCAATAATGGAAGGGCCTTATACTGGCTTATTTTAATAATCCAGAGCAGTAGACAACGCTTGAAGCCTTTTAATGCCTTGTTTAGCTCAGGCTATGTAAGTTTCTCATTTCAATTTCTGTCTTAAATTCCTAGTTTAATAGTTGCTTATTTCTGCTTAATTTTAGCTTAACTGTGCTTATCTAATATGTGTTTATGCTATAATTAGCTTTATTAATCTGTTTTTCTAGTTTTATAAATAGATCTTATATCTAATGTTTTGTCCTCTATTAATCTGTCATTTAGCAAAATATGTTAACATAATTGGTAAATCTTATTTTTCTAGCTTATTCATTAGTTTTAAAATAAGATCATCAAAGGGTGTTATAGAGCTGATCACATACCGTGGTAAATTAAGAGTTTAACATTAGATTGCTCTTATCAACAACTAAAATGATTAGAATGTCCTTTAATGGGGTGTTTGGTCCATAGGCAGTAAAACTAACTCCATAGGTTAGTACTAACTAAGAGGCCATTTGTATTTAGATATGTTTGTTAGTTTTCTCATCTAGGTGTGTTTTAAAGCTGTTTTCCATAATTAGGCCTTAGAGAATATTGAGAATTCATTATTAAAAATAATAATAACTCAAATCTGTTAAGTTTCTATTGCGTTCATAGTGATTTATCATTTCTAAGGATTAAACAATTCTGAAATTTTTCTTAGTTGTATTAAATGAGTAGTTAAAATGGTACTAAGGTCTGCACTAAAAGGTTTTAAAAGTTATGGTTCAAAGGTGTCAACTGCATCAGCAGTCATTTTAGTAAAATAGTCATTTTCTAGTTTCATTTTAAGTAGGATTAAATAGGTTTTAGCTTTTGGTATTCAACATATAGGTAGCTTTTATCCATTAGTTTACAAGTGTGCAGTTAGTTTTTAAAATATAGCTTAATTCATCATCTGTTTTAACTTTCAAAATCAGTTGTTTTACTTTTCATCTAAAAATCCAAAGACAGCATGAGCTGTCTGATTTGTCTGATTGGTTAAGCTTTTTCTATAAGCTCTCAATGTCCAAAATCCTTTCTAAAGGTATTTTCATAGAGTTTTTTTATCTAAGCTTTCCAAAAAGCTAAGTCTCATCTTCTGAAGAGCTTATTTAAGAGCTTAATTTTAAGCTCAAAGTAGCCTTAGGGACTGTTTGGTTATTAGTTTTAAAACTAGAGCTTATTTAGTTTTCTATCTTATTTAGTTGTTTTTTTTTCCCATATTACTAGTCCTATTTTAGCTCATTAGCTAGGTTTTAGCATATAATAGTCATATTTTAGTCCCTTAACTTTAGCTTATTAAGTCATCCTAGCTTATTTATTTAAAGAATAAGCCAAAAAAAAAAATAGCCAAGTATTTTTGTCATCTTTCAGCTAATATTCTAGCTTATTTAGGCTTTTCATAAAAAAATGCTTTATTATTAAAAATCTTATTTTTAGTGCTTAATAAATTTGGCCTTTTAATAATTTAAAAATAAAAAAAGGGGAAAGTGGAAAATCGGGGTGACAAGGCTCGAACCTCCCCGACCTCAACACCCTCAAGCCCCTTTATAACACCACTCACTACCACGCTCCCTTGGGTCCTTTTCCATTAACCTTTGCAACATTAATTCCTTTATACACTTTTAGCCTTATAGAGGCTTAATAAGCTGTTTTCAGCTATATTTTCGCAGCTTATTCATTAAGCTGTGATATCAAGCTTATTTTTTCTAGGATCTAATTAGTATAAGCTATTTTTTGTATTTTTTCTAGAATTTTTATAATTAGTTTAGTATTTTTAAACATTTATTTTCATTAAAAACTTTAAAAAATCATAAGAAAAAGAAAACTAATCAGAAAAATATAAATCTTTTTTGGAAAATTTTCTTTTATCATAAAGTTCGTTTTTCGTGTTTCAAAGCTCATTTCAAATACGTTTTTGTTCTAGTTTTCTTTAAACTTACTTTTTAGTCAAATAGAGTCCACTTAAAAAGAAAAATTCATTTTAGGTTTAATTTTTGAAATTTAGGGTTTTTAAAAAAATGCAGTTTAGAGATCATCAGTTTTGCGTTTTAAGTTAAAGTTATTCCCCGTTATTTTGTTTTCATGCTTAGTTGATTTACAATTGCTATATTTTAATTTTGTAAAAGTAGATAATCAAATCAATCTTTGTTTCCTATTCAATCATGTCCGAAGCATCAAACGTGGTTTAATTTTACGAATCGTTGGGGATAACGACCCGGGTATCATACTCTCGGTTTATAATACGTATTATATCATATATTATTTGGTGAAGATTTTCTTTTTTACCTTTGTCCTCAAGGGTGTTTGGTAATTTTCCATATTTTATATATTTATTATATCTATATAAAGATTCTAGCGAATCAATTTGTGCGTTGCCGGGATTTGTGAATAAGAATCTCTATCGATTAAGTTTGTTGATCGAATTTGAAATCCTTTCGTTTTTGAAAGTTTTGTTTTTGTTAAAAAATCAAAATAAAAAAAAAAAGTAATAAAAAATAAAAAAATAAAAAATAATTTTTCTGTTTAGTATAATTTCATATAAAAAATCAAAAATAAAAAAAAAATTGTCATAAAAAAAATAAAATAAACAAGTTGGTAACAGAACACCAACATATAATACCTACCAATGATGTATTATCCATTAGAAAAGTTCACCAACTCGAAATCAAAGATTTAAAAACTTGTCATTTGTGTCATTTATGAAATAACGGCCACCTTAAAAAAGTAAAAAAATTTTAAGAGCTACCGTGAAGTAAATATTGATTATTTGGTTAAGTTGTCTATCCGTTATCCGTTAATTAGTTTGTTTAATAAAAATAAAAAAAAAGTTAAAAAAAAATTAGTTGAAATTTCTTTTTCTACTTTGTCATTCGCAACCAGCATAACGTTCTCAACCCCGCATCCGTAACCAACCAACAACAAGCCCACCCCAACCGGCTTTTAGAACCATTTAATTTAGAATAACCTTTTGATAATCCTCCTCTAGTTCCAATGGCCAATAACCGGACTATGGCACAGTTGCTCCAACACCCACGAGGGGTCCGAGGATGCACTTGTAATTCCTGGAAAACATGCTAATTTTGAGAGTTTAAAGCATGTTTTGATCAATGCTTTGTTCAAAACAAACAGTTTTTCGAACATGAAAAAGAGGATCCACATGCTCACAAAAGAGAGAAATAAGCCGTCTATTTCATAAGATTAACTCAACATGAGATGCCCGGATATCCCAAGCACGCCAATTAAGCTTAATGCTTTTTCCCATTTTTCTCTGAAGGTTCAGCCCGACTGAGCTAGAAAAAGACCCTCCTCGATCAATTTTGACATGGGATGATCTTGTTTCAAAATTCATTAATCAATTCTTTCCTCCTTCAAAAATGACAAATCTTCATAACGAAATCACGAGATTTCAACAAAGATTTGACGAAATCTTTTTTACGAGCCTTGGGATCGATTTAATGATCTTCTTCGAGCATGCCCACTCACGGATTTTCAAGAATTACATCAATTTGAAACGTTTTACAACGCTTTGAATGCTAATGAATCAAGAATTCATTATTCTGCTGCGGGTGGAAACTTTTTGGATAAGATGCCTCGTGAATGCTTGAGAATTATCGAGAGTAAATCCAAGGTTCGTAATTCACGAAACAAGGCAGTCGTTGCCAAAGTGAGTTCGAATTCATCTACTTCCGGAATTTCACTAGATGTTGCTGCTCTTACAACCGAAGTTTATGAACTTAAGAATATGATGAAGACTATGCTTATCGACAAACAAAAAGCCCAAGCTCCTGCACCCGTAAAAGCGTCGAGCAAAAGTTGTGTAACTTGTGGATGTGATCATTTCTTATAAGAAATTGTCCAGCCATCGATGGCAACGTTTATCGAGACAACATTCAAGAGTACGTTTCACAAGCTGCTGCAGCCAATTTTAATCAAGGAAATACAATCTTCTAGACCTCTGAGTTGCCAAACCAAAACCGACCTCCTGGTATTCTCCGATTCAAAATAATAAACACCGTTTCAATCAAAATCAAGGAATAATTTCAACCAAATCGAGAACCAATTTTCAATCAAAACCGTGGAAATAACTTTTACCAAGTACAAGTTTACCAACCTCCGACTAGTCAACCACCAGTTTACCAAGCTCAACCTTATCAAGCTCCTGCTCCGCAAATGCAAGGTGTTTCAAAGACCGATTTTGAAATTATGTCAAGGCTAATGATGCTGTATTGAGAAATAAAATGCAAAATCAAGTCCAATGTTTTACCAAACCAAGATACAAATTTAACAGAAATGCTTTTCTAAGTTCTAAATTCCAATACCCGCTTCGTCTTCGAGTCAGGTTCTCTTCCAAGTAACACCCGTATACTCCTAACCCGAAGGAAGACCTTGAGGGTATTACACCAGAAGTGGTAATTGCTTTTATCAAGGACCTACGATTCCTACTTCTTCTCCTAGAGTAGCAGAACGTAGAACCGAGGTGACAAAGGACACGATTTTTCCTACTAACAAAGGAATTACCGAAGACGTCCAACCTCCGGTTGTCCTAGTAGAAAAACAAAATCCAGTTTTTGAGCCAGATGTTGCTCCCGTTAGTGCACCGATGCCTAACCCAAAACCGTCAATTCCTTATCCATCGAGGCGAAATGATGAGAAGCACCGTGAAAATGCTAACGAACAAAAAGAGAAAATTATAATGAATCGTTTAAAGATAAGTTTCTGAAATTATTTTCATGGATTATTTGACTTCTAAATGCCAAGTATTGCTTCAAACTCTATCCTTAAACCTTAATCTGAAAAATAAAAGAAAAGCTTAGTTTAGATGGCTAGACCCCTATTTGAACACCATTGCTCGGGCGTCATACATATTTTTAACAAGTTAGCCCGGAAAAACTTGTGACCTCAGCAGATTCTTATTCCATGTAAATTTCCTCGGAATGGATTATGCTTAGCCTTGCCATCTTAGGCGTAAGCATAATCTCATGCCATTTTTCCGTGTGGAAAAAGCATAACCTTCCAAACCTGACTCCAACGTGCATGACACTAGAACTAGCGGACCGTTCGATCTCACGACCGATTGGTATTTCTAAAGATGTCAACGTTAAAGTTGGTGTATTCCAGTTTCCAACCGACTTCGTGGTCGTAGATTTTGAACCAGACCCTCGAGTACCTCTAATTCTCGGGAGGTGTTTTCTTAAGACCAGTCGTGCTTTGATAGACGTGTATGAAGGTGAATTAACCCTTCGAGTAGGAAATGAGGCTATTACTTATAATCTTGATCAGACTTCGAGATACTCGGTTAATTATAATGATATGACGGCGAATCGAATCGACGTTGTTGAATTAGCTTGTGAAGAGTATTCTCAGGAAGTTATAGGATTTTCTGATGTGATCGCCAGTGGAAATCCCACTCCCTATTATGACCCGATAGTTTCAAATTCTTCTCCCCCGACACTTCCACATCCTTTCAGGGGAAAGTGCTTTCAAATTCTATAAGAAGGCTGATGCTTTTCTTACTCTAGCCGACATCCAACTTCACCGAAAGTTATGAATCCTATTTGATCCTGAGGGGACATATTATACTTGAAAGCCACTCTTAATATAGTGACCCCTTCACCACCTTCGACCAAGGAAATTATTTGCAAGAAATTAAAAAGAACTTAAACTGTGTGAAGCCAAAAACTGCCAATACAACAAATTAATGAACCATTCCTGAGGTTGAACTTAAGGACTTACCCCAACCTGCCTCAATTCTCCGCATAGCCTTTTGGAAGAACAACAACAAGTTGCCATCATAAATGCCAAAGCAATTTGAGTATCGATGAAAAGACCGCTCTCATAAAGGGTCTAAAAGTCCTCGAAAGCAACAATTCCTTGGAAACTTTTCTCAACATAAAGGGTATTAACCCGGAATTTTGTTCTTATAAAATTCTAATGGAAGAGGACTATGAACTAACGGTCCAACATCAGAGAAGAGTTAATCTAAAGATCCATGATGTCATCAAGAAAGAGGTTGAAAAACTTCTTGACGCTGGATTGATCTACCCAATCTCGGATAGTCCTTGGGTGAGCCCAGTGTACTGTATGCCAAAGAAAGGAGGGATGACCGTAGTGACCAATGATGAAAATGAATTAGTACCAACTAGACTTGTAACAGGATGGAGAGTTTGTATTGATTATCGTAAGTTGAACAAAGCCACCCAGAAAGACCACTTCCCTTTGCCATTTATGGATCAAATGCTTTGAGAGACCGGGGAAGAAATGAATACTATTGTTTCCTCGATGGTTTCTTAGGTTATTTTCAAATACCAATCGATCCGAAAGATCAGGAAAAGACCACATTCACCTACCCATACAGAACGTTTGCTTACCGCTGCATGCCTTTTGGCTTATGCAATGCACCAGGCACGTTCCAAAGGTATATGATGGCTATTTTCCATGATATGATTGAAAATACAATGGAAGTTTTCATGGATGACTTTTCAATTTTTGGAAATTCTTTTTCTAACGTGCCTTACAATTTAGAAAAATGCTTAAACTGTGATAACACTAATTGTGGCTCTAAAATTAAGGAAAAAAAGCCATTTTATATGGTGAAAGAAAGCATCGTACTTGACATAAAATTTCAAAGAAAGGATAGAATCGACAAAGCCAAAATAGACGATCATTGCTAAATTACCTCACCCAACTAACCGTCAAAGTAGTAGGAGTTTCTCGGACATGCCGGTTTTACCGTAGATTTTTCAAGGACTTCTCAAAGAATTTCTCGACCCATGACACAACTCCTTGAGAAAAACACTCCCTTTTTTATTTTCTCCGAGGAATGCATTCAAGCTTTTCCAGACTTAAAGAAAAATTAACCAAGATCTCCAATTCTATTGCCCAGACTGGGAACCAAGCCTTTTGAACTTTTGTGATCCTAAGCGTCATGCCATAGGTGCGGTTCTGGGGTAACGAATTGAGAAACACTTCAGGCCTATACATTATGTAAGCAAAACAATGACCGAGGCGGAATCGAACTACACCACAACAGAAAAGGAAATGTTGGCTGTGGTGTACGCTTTTGAAAAATTCCAGTCATACCTCATCATGAATAAAAGCATAGTGTATACTGACCATTCCGCCCTTAAGTACCTTTTTGCAAAAAAAGATGCTAAAGCAAGATTGCTAAGATGGTTTCTTTTCTCCTCCCCCAGAATTCATTTCAACTCGTTGACAACAAAGGAGCTAAAAACCTCGCGGCAATCATTATTCTAAGACTTGAGAATCCTCATAAGGATGTGTTAGAAAATAAGAACATTAATGAAAATTTTCCTTTAGAAACTCTTGGAGTTATTTCTTGTAAAAGTACCCCATGGTTTGCTGACTATGAAAATTTCCATGCGGGGAATTTTAGCATCAAAGGAATGTCAACTCAACAAAAGAGGAAGTTTTTTAAGGATGTCAAACATTATTTCTAGGACGATCCCTATCTTTTTCGGACTTGTGCGGATCAAATCATTCGACGGTGTGTGCATGGGCAAGAAGCTATTGATATTCTCAAGGCTTGTCCATGAGAATGAACTCAAACGGGGGCCCATCATAGTGCCAATGCTCACCGCTCAGAAAGTAATTTTGATAGCTTATTTTTTATTGGCCCACAACTACAAAGATGCCATGAGTTAGTCAAAACGGACTCATGCCAGCGTCAGGGAAAATTTCACAACAGAAGAATGAGATGCCACAAAATTCCATCCAAGTGTGTGAAATCTTTGATGTTTGGGGCATAGACTTTATGGGACCATTTCCATCTTCAAGAGGAAATAAATACATCCTCGTAGCTGTTGATTATCTTTCAAAATGGGTTGAAGCCAAGGCGCTCCCCACAAATGATGCTAGAGTTGTAGTTAAGTTTTTAAAATCTCCTTTTTATACCTGATTTGAACACCAAGAAGAGCTATTATAAGCGATCGTGGGACCCATTTCTGTAATGACAAATTTGCTAAAGTAATGTCTAAGTATGGGGTCACTTATCGTTTAGCTACCGTTTATCACCCTCAAACGAGCGGTCAAGTGGAGGTGTTAAATCGCGGTCTGAAACATATTCTAGAAAGGATGGTTGGAGAAAACCGTGCCTCATGGTCAGACAAATTAGACGATGCTTTGTGGGCATTTCTTACTGCTTTCAAGACATCAATTGGTTGTACGCCTTACAAGCTTGTTTATGGAAAGTCTTGTCATTTACCAATCGAATTAGAACATAGAGCATACTGGGCTTTAAAACATGCTAACTTTGATCTTAAAATTGCGGGTGATCACCAGAAGCTTCAACTGAATGAACTTAATGAGCTTCGTGATCAAGCTTACGAGAATTCTTTGATTTATAAGGAAAGGACGAAGAAGCTTCATGACTCAAAGATCAAAAACCGCATTTTCAATGTTGGTGATCGAGTTTTGCTCTTCAACTCTCGTCTAAAGATATTCTTAAGAAATCTTAAAACTCGTTGGTCAGGACCTTTCACCATCACCAAAGTTTTTCCATACGAAACTATTGAGTTATCTCAACCTGATGGTCCAAACTTTAAGGTGAATGGTCATCGTGTGAAGCATTACTTCAGAGGGGAATTACCACCCAAGGTAGTCCAAGATCTCCATACTCTCCCTAAGGACAAATGAATTCAGGGATCGAGTCAAGCTATGTGACTCGGTTACCAAAGACAAAGCGTTTCGTGGGAGGCACCCCATGCTTATCCATTGTATATTTTCTTTCTAGCTTCTAATGTGTTTTGAGGAGGCTTGTACTCTTCCGTTCTTTGTGTTTGTTGTTTGTACTTATGATTGTTTGCAGGATTGACCCAAATTTTCTGAAGACTCTCGTGTTCGGTGTTTTGTCCCGGTCCACTCAAGCTTCCTAGCCTTTGCTTACCATTAGTTTGGGGAAATCCGATATCCTAAAGATTATCATCGTTTAACATTAATCTTTTAGCACATTTAATAAACGGCTAAAGATTTTTGTGATACTTTCTTCATGTTTAAGTTATGCATTAGACTTTTTAAGTTCTAGTATGGGGTTTTTAAGTCTTAGGCTAGGAAACATTGAGGACAATGTTTGATTTTAGTATGGGGTAGTATATCTCCAATATGATCTTACCTACTTTTACCTGTTGTTCTCACGTACCCCGTTTTCCCATCAAATTTTCTAAAAAATGAAAAAATTTAAAATTTTCAAAAATAAAATAAGTGTTTTTGTCACAATTTTGACATTCTTGTTGGGTAGAATAATAGTAGATTTTGACCCGATCGAGCGTGTTGAGCTCTAGCTTGTTGTGCTTAATTTATTAGGCCTAAGTTTTTCGCGATTTTCGCGAAGAACGAAAAATGCTAGAGTTAGGTATGAGTAGGATGCTAAACAATGATTATTTGGAAATCCTAAGAGCTCATGTATGTAACTTGTTGCTTTTTCTCCCATAAGCTCTTAACCGGATTAATATACGTGCTGTTTTTGGAGATTAAACTTAAATCAACAATTTTTATGTAATTTGTATCAAAAATTTTAGTCTTAGTTCAAATTTATACTTGAATTTTTCAAAAAGAAGTCTTCTATATAATATATATATATATATATATATATATATATATATATATATATATATATAATACAATATATATATATATAAATAAATTGACAACAAAAACTGTGGGCTGATACAAGTTTACTAACCTAATTTGCTGGCTCACAACCCGATGGGTAATCTCCCTAACGAAAGCCCATACTAAGAAAAAAGATCCAACTGATAAAAGTTATGCTGCAACTTGCCGCTCAACAACCGATGTTTGCAATGCCTTCTAAAAAGGTCAAGGGTTACAATTGCATAATGTCTAATATTAAGTGTGAATAATAAACAGATTTCTTTTTGCTAAAATTCAAAATATGCCTTTTCGCACAATGACTAATCTAATTTATAAACTATGAATATTCCCTTGAAACCTGAGAGTTTTTTAAACCTAAGGTCCGTGAGTCCCGATACTAGTCTCTGTGGGGTGTCAAAAGCCTGGTCACTTAGCCGAAAGTTGGGATGTGCCGAAACGAAAGATCCGCTACATGGGATAACTCGCCTTCAAAAAACTCATTATTCTTCTTGTGGCAACTGAAGCATAGTATGTTGCAAAACGTTGATGCATGGTTAAAATTTAAAATAGCACACTCACTTAAGATATAACAAATGTCGGGAGTAAAAAGTTCACAAGTTGCCAATATGAGTAGTGTTAGCATCTTAACTGATATTTAGCTGTGATTTCGTTTTAAGCTTGGTTTGAATAAGTGAAAAGTCGGGGACGATAAATTTATCCTTTTTGGGGCATTCTCGGATCAAAATGCATCTTGTTCTATGATTCCCCAATAATTATGGAAATAACGAAAAGTCCAAAATAATCTCAGTATATTATTAATATTAAAAATTTAAAAAATGATGAAAAGTTTTAGAAAAATGGGGAAAAGGGGTGTTTTATAACTTATGATTTCTTAACTCTCCCCACAATAGACTTTACTACTTCTTAAAGGATTAGTTAGGGGAAGTTTTAAGGTATTTGGTTATAAAGCATATAAGAATTTGCGAGAGGACAACGCAAATCGCTTAGTATTTGGGGAAATTTGATATGTGGTTGAAACAACATATCCTTTATATCAAAAATGGCCCAAAAAGACAAAATTTGTGCTTAAAATGCTTGAAATATTACTTGTTTTGTCTTTATGATTGTGTAGGTACGAATATTGCAAAAATATCAAGAAAACGGTCAAAATCGGATAATCACGAACACGCGAACAGAAGAGCATACAAAGAGCCGAGAGAATGCTATCAAAAGTCAATAGTGGTCAACTCAAGTCAACCTTCAGTCAAACATGGTCAACTCTAAATGACAAAAATCCCAAAAATACCAAACCAGTCCCTCATAATGAACCAAATTCACAAAAAGAAGTCCCTAAACCTAACGGTGTTAACTCTTATAATTATAAAGAGTTAACAACCCATTTAACTCTTTTTTATACAAGCCCAATCCCCGTGGCCCATTCCTTATACCCAGCTAAAGTCCAACATGTATTAACCCTGGGTCCCCAATCAAACACTCCCGTTTTTAGTTAAAAAGGGCGGGTAGTAGTACTTTTACTATTTACTCATCGTCTTCCTTTAACCACGATCAAAACAAAGGGTAAATGTTAATTGGCTACATGGCTCAACAATTCAAGGCTAAAGGACTAATATAGCAAAGTTAAACATCACTCAAGCTTTCTCATTGGCCAAAACCCGCAAGGAAGGCCACGTGGTCAAGTGAAGAAACACAAGGAAATGAGGTCATTTTCACTTGAGCTACTCACAAAAGAAGCACACAAGTTGTCACATCACGAATCACCACGTTGGCAATCCGTGTGAGCTAAGGAGTGATCCAACGGATAAGATTGAGCTACCAATGATTGGTAATGATTGAAGGTCAGGATTGAAAGGAGCGTGTGCAGAGGCTAAGGACCTAGAAGCTTCATTGGCAGGCTATATAAAGCCCCTTACATTCACACAAATGGGAGTACTTTAGCTTTTAGATTTTTAGTGAAATTTTAGCTTTAGCTTTTAATGTTTAGCTTATGTAATTTTCATTAAAACTTTTGTAATTTTCTTTTTTTAGAGTAATGTAATCAAGTTTTTTTATTAATGAAATTGAGTTTTTCTTTAAAATAATCTATCAAAAGCTCTTGTTTCCCTCAAAATGTCCTGATACTAATTTCATAAGCCAATATAAGTCTCGTTACAATCTCCTAAGCTTGTAATTGAGCTCTAATAAGCCTTAATCCACTCAAACTTTAAAATCAGCTTAAGTAACCTTTCTTTATTGGATTTAAGCTTTTGGAAGATGAGCCAATAATGGAAGGGCTTATACTGGCTTATTTTTAATAAGCCAGAGCTAGTAGACAAGCTCTTTGAGCCTTTTATGCCTTTGTTTAGCTCAGGCTTATGTAAGTTTCTCATTTCCATTTCTGTCTTAAATTTCTAGTTTAATAGTTGCTTATTTCTGCTTAATTTTAGCTTAACTGTGTTTATCAATATTTTTATGCCTTATTTAAATTAGCTTTTATTATCTGTTTTTTAGTTTTTATTGAATAATCATAATATCTAATGTTTTTCTCTTTAATCTGTCATAGCATAAATAGATAACATAATGGTAAATCTTATTTCTAGACTAATCATTAGTTTAAAAATAAGTCATCCAAGGGGTGTTATAAGCTGATCACTACCTGTATTAAGAGTTGAACATTAGATTGCTCCTTTCCACAAGCTAAAATGGATTATAAATCCCTGTAAAAAGGAGGATGTGTTTGGCATAGCAGTACTAACCATAGGTTTAGTACTGCTGAGAGGCCATTTGGTCTTAGAGGATATTAGTTTTTAGTTTTCTCAATCTAGGTGTTTTAGCTGTTTCCATAAGTTAGGTTAGAGTCAATTGAGATTTCCATTATTAAAATAATAATATACCAAATCTGTTTAAGTCTATTGGCTTCATATAATTTTTCATTTCTAGGATTTAAACAATTCTTCTTGAAATTGTTCTTAGGTTAGTATTAATTGAGTGTTAAAAATGGTTCCTAAGGTCTGCACTAAAATGTTTTAAAAGTTATGGTTCAAATGTGTCAACTGCATCAGCAGTCATTTTAGTAAAACAGTCATTTTCTAGTTTCATTTTAAGTAGGATTAAATAGGTTTTAGCTTTTGGTATTCAACATATAGGTAACTTTTATCCATTAGTTTACAAGTGTGTAATTAGTTTTCAAAATATAGCTTAATTCATCATCTGTTTTAGCTTTCAAAATCAGCTGTTTTACTTTTCATCTAAAAATTCAAAGACAGCATGAGCTGTCTGATTAGTCTGATTGGTTGAGCTTTTTCTATGAGCTCTCAATGTCCAAAATACTTTCTAAAGGTATTTTCATAGAGTTTTTGATCTAAGCTTTCCAAAAAGTTAAGTCTCATCTTCTGAAGAGCTTATTTGAGAGCTTAATTTTAAGCTCAAAGTAGCCTTAGGGACTGTTTGGTTATTAGTTTTAAAACTATAGCTTATTTTGTTTTCTAGCTTATTTAGTTGCTTATTACTAGTCCTATTTAGCTCATTAGCTTAGGTTTAGCATATAATAGCTTATTTAGTCTTAAAGTTTAGCTGAATTAATGTCCCATTCTAGCTTTTTAGTTTAAAAATAATCCAAAAAATAAGCCCAAGTAATTTTGTCATCTTTTCAGCTAATTTCTAGCTTAATTAGGGCTTTTCATAAAAAGTTGCTTTTATTAAAAATGCTTATTTTTAGGTGCTTAATAACTTTGCTTTTATAAGTTTTCAAAAATATAAAAAAAGGGGAAAGTGAAAATCGGGGTGAGCAAGGCTGAACCCCGACCTCACACCCTCAACACCTTTCTAACACCACTCACTACCACTTGCGTCCTTGGTCTTTTTCATTATACAATTGCAACATTAATTCATTATACACTTTTAGCCTAAATAAGCTTAATAAGCTGTTTATCAGCTTACTTCGCAGCTTATTCATTAAGCTGTGATACAAGCATATTTTTTTCTATGATCTATTAGTATTACCTATAAATCTGTGATTATTTCTAGAATTTTTATAATTAGTTTATGTAATTTTTTAAAAATTTATTTTCATTAAAAAACTTTAAAAAATCATAAAAAAAGAAAAAAATCAGAAAAATATAAATCTTTTTTGAAATTTTTCTTTTATCATAAAGATTAAAGGAAAAAATACTTTGCTTTCGTAGGTCTAATTTGCAAAATTTCAAGATTTTTAAATGAACGGATTGGATTCCCGTTCTCGTTTTTTCGTGTTTCAAAGCTCATTTCAAATACGTTTTTGTTCTAGTTTTCTTTAAACTTACTTTTTAGTCAAATAGAGTCCACTTAAAAAGAAAAATTCATTTTAGGTTTAATTTTAGAAATTTAGGATTTTTAAATGCCGTTTAGAGTTCCCGTTTTGTGCGTTTTTAGTTAAAGTTTGAATTTTTCCTTATTTGATTTTTCTAGCTTAGATTTTGTTATCATCTTGCTTATTTTTAATTTGTAAAAAGTAGATAAAACAATCATATTTGTTTCCTATACAAATCATTGTCTGAGCATACAAACGAGTTTTCAAATTTCCACAAATCGTAGGGATACGACACGGGATCATACTCCCGGTTTTATATACGTATTATATTATATATATTTGTGAAGATTTTCCTTTCTACCTTTGTCCTCAATGGTAGTTTGGTAATTTTCCATTATTTTATATATGTTATTATTACGTATATATAGATTCTAGCGAATCATGGTGGTGATTTGTGGTGGTGTTGCTGCAAAATCGCCAAAAAAAGTTTTTTTTACGTTTTCCCGTTTGTGTTATACAACTGAAACCCAGATCTGTTTTTTGATGCTAGATATTTCTCAGGCGACATTCCCGTTCGACATGTCGCCCGGGAAAGAACCAGTTTGTCGTTAGAGTGCGGCAAAATGGCGCCAATAACGAAAACATTTGAGGGCCCTTTTTTTAGCACATAATAAAAGCTTCTCGGGCGAATCCTGTGCTACCCTCCACGGGAAAAGTTTATTAAAAATTTATACACTTTTATAATAATTAAAAACTGTATATTTTTAATAAACTTTTCCCGGGCGACATGTCGCCCGGGAAAGCTTTTTATTAAAAATTAAAATATTTTTAATAAAACTTTTCCCGGGCGACATGTCGCCCGGGAAAAGATTATTAAAAAATTATACAGTTTTATAAAAATTAAAAAGTGTATAATATTTTTAATAAACTTTTCCCGGGCGACATGTCGCCCGGGAATACTTTTATTAAAAATATTATACAGTTTACTAAAATTAAAATATTATACAGTTTTATTAAAAATTAAAAAATTATACAGTTTTATTAAAAATTAAAAAGTGTATAATTTTTATACAGTTTTATTAAAAATTAAAAAGTGTATAATTTTTTAATAAAATCTTTCCCGGGCGAGTCGATGTGTTGTCGTTGTACATTAGATGTTCAACGGATGAGTCGATATGTTATCGTTGTACATTAGATGTCCAACGGATGAGTCGATATGTTATCGTTGTACATTAGATGTCCAACAGATGAGTCGATATGTTATCGTTGTACATTAGATGTCCAACGGATGAGTCGATATGTTATCGTTGTACATTAGATGTCCAACGGATGAGTCGATATGTTATCGTTGTACATTAGATGTCTAACGGATGAGTCGATATGTTATCGTTGTACATTAGATGTCCAACGGATGAGTCGATATGTTATCGTTGTACATTTAGAATGTTCAACGTTGATTCCGATGTGTTTGACGTTTGTACATTAGATGTCCAACGGAGGAGTCGATATGTTATCGTTGTACATTATATGTGTAACGGATGAGTCGATATGTTATCGTTGTACATTAGATGCCCAACGGATGAGTCGATATGTTATCGTTGTACATTAGATGTTCAACGGATGAGTCGAGATGTTATCGTTGTACATTAGATGTTCAACGGATGAGTCGATATGTTATCGTTGTACATTTAGATGTTAAATGAATGACTCGATAAGTTTATGCGTTTGTACATTAGATGTTCAAAACGATGAGTTCGATATGTTATCTTGTACATTAAGTTCAAACGGGTGGAGTCATATGTTGTCGTTGAACATTTAGTGATGTTCAAAGCGGATGAGTCGATAATTTATCGTGTACATTAGATTATCCAACGATGAGTCGATATGTTATCATATTACATTAGATGTCCAACGGAATTGAGTACGATATGTTATGTTATCGTTGTACATAATTACCACGGATGAGTCGATATGTTATCGTTGTACATTAGATGTTCAACGGATGAGTCGATATGTTATCGTTGTACACTAGATGTTCAACGGATGAGTCGATATGTTATCGTTGTACATTAGATGTTCAACGGATGAGTCGATATGTTGTCGTTGTACATTAGATGTTCAACGGATGAGTCGATATGTTATCGTTGTACATTAGATGTTCAACGGATGAGTCGATATGTTGTCGTTGTACATTAGATTCCAACGATGGTCGATATTTATCGTGTACTTAGAAGTCAACGCGTGAGTCAATGTTTGTCGTTGTACAACAGATAGTTCAACGGAGAGTGATATGTATTATCGTTGTACATTAGATGTCCAATGGATGAGTTAATATATTATCGTTGTACATTAGATGTCCAATGGATGAGTCGATATGTTATCGTTGTACATTAGATATTCAACGGATGAGTCGATATGTTTTATCGTGAACATTAATGTCTAACGATAGTCGATATGTATCGTTTGTACCATTAGATTACCAACGAAACGACTCAATATGTTATCGTTGTACATTAGATGTTCAACGGATGAGTCGATATGTTATCGTTGTACATTAGATGTTCAACGGATGAGTTGATATGTTATCGTTGTACATTAGATGTTCAACGGATGAGTCGATATGTTATCGTTGTACATTAGATGTTCAACGGATGAGTCGATATGTTATCGTTGTACATTAGATGTCCAACGGATGAGTCGATATGTTATCGTTATAGCTAGAACATGATAAGTAAGTGTCTCAATCTCCGGTGAATTATTTCCTTCTTGATCTTCCTCTTCGCGATGATTCTCTGCTATCATTGTACATTAGATGTTCAACGGATGAGTCTCAATCTCCCGCCAATTCCTCCTGTAGCCCTATACTCCAGCCAAATTCTCCTGCTAAAAAATCCCTCCAAATACTCTCGCCAAATTCTCCCTCAAAAAAACTGTTTTTTTTTATTACCAATAAAATCAATATTATCCTCAACATCACTCACAACACACACATTCTTACCATCATAACCTCAAACATTCACACTGCAATTATGGTTGAAGTGTGCCATATGAAGCTTTTGCGTGTCCCTTTGTAGATCCGGAGATGTATTCTGGGAGAGTCGTATAAAAACCTAAAACCCGTGTAAAAAAAAAAAAAAAAAAAAAAAAAAAAAAAAAAAAAAAAAAAAAAAAAAAAAAAAATACTATACTAGCATGTACCACGATCAAAGGTTGAACATCACATGCTTTTTTGTGTAATATATAATTAAAATGGTAATTAAAAACTTATTAGTGTACTCTAAGACCAGCCTCCCAAGACCACTGTTCGGATGTAAATTTTTTTATGGAAAGAGGAACGAGTTCGTCTACTGGTTGGTTCTCCTGGATCTTTAACGACTCCAATTTATTCTCCAGGATCTTCATCGACTCCAATTTATTCTCCAGGATCTTCAACACCTCCACGCTATTCTCCAGGAGCTTCAACTTTAAGAAATGGCAAGTGCTCAAACTGCAAGCACTTGCTTGATAAGATAACGGTACTCGAGGCAACGGTGGATATGTATATGCATCCGGAACAACACACGGTTAATTCAGCCGCACTATTTCATAAAGTTTACAATAACATGGGAAAACTTGATTTGGAGTAGTTTGTCATTTGGAATGTAATTCGTATGCTTTAAACGTCGGTTTGTAAGTCTCGTATGATTATCGTTCTAATATGTTTAAGTGTTTGTTTGTAAGTCGCTTGTGTTACTACAAGTGGTATGTATAATATTTAACTAAATGAATGTTTGTTTTTGTGTTACTTGACGAATGTGCATCTTGAAAAAGTATACGGTATATCATGTTCAACTATAAAAGGGTAGTGCATATCCTGACCGAACCGAGAAAACGGGTTTTTTTTTATATAGTTATTATTTAAAACCACACAACGAACCGAGAAAACGAAGTTTTTTTTATATAGTTTTTATATAGTTATATGTTAAACGCATATTTTAAAACCACAAAAGAAACCGAAATCTTATTTTTAATATTTATATACTTTAAATAATAATTATATATTTTATAGGTATCTTTATAAATTATTATTTATAAAATATATTTTATAAATAATAATGATTTAAAAACAGAATTAAATTTTTTAATAAAATAAATAATCCCGGGCAACATGTCGCCCGGGAAACGTGAGCGGAAAAAATTGGAGCCAAGTGTTTCACTAATTTTTTTTGTTAAATTTTAATTAAAAGTTTCTTGGGCGACATGTCGTCCGGGATACACTAAGGCAATTTAATTAACACTAATTACTACGCTTAATCATTCACGTGAATTAACTTTTTTTAATAAAATCTTTCCCGGGCGACATGTCACCCGGGAAAGTGAGCGGAAAAAATTTGCCGCCAAGATTTTAGTTGATTTTTTTGGTCAAATTTTAACCACTCTTTCCCGGGCGACATGTCGCCCGGAAAACTCTCTTCAAACTTTGACTAAAAAGTCTATCAGAATTGGTGTCACGTCGGACGGACTTTTGTCGTTTAGTGGTGTTTCCCAGGCGACAAATGTCGCCCGAGAAACAAGCGTCACCTGTTCTATTTTTTCTTGTAGTGTTGGTCTTGTTAATGTCCACTACAGTAACGTGTAGTACGTGTCACGAGTAAAGGATTCGACATAATACCACACTGGTAATGAGTTGAGGCACCCAGATAAATATAATGTTTAACGAACCAGTAGACATATATTATACATGGAATAAAAGTTAGTCTTTATCAAGTTTGGAACTGCACATAGGGTCGAAGAAATAATTACGTGACATCAAGGTCCTTTACATGGAAGAAACTTGATTTATTAATATTTGAAAATAGAAGCTTTTAAAAGATAGCATGTCAAAGAAAACTTTAGTATAATATACCTATTTGTCACTGCATAGTATCCTCAGAGAAAAGTTCGACTCAGAATTTTTCGTATCTCTTTTACTTTTATCTTCATTTCACTTTTCAATTTTCTATTTTTTTTTTTTCATAACTTCTTTTAAAACTAACTTCATTATCACAATTACTAAAAGCTATTTAATTGATTCTATATTGCTATTATTCTTACTAAGAGTATTGATTTCTTATTATTTGATGGGTATTTATTTCGATATACAGAGAATCATTTGTGAAAGCCTATACAAATTCGCAATATTTCGTAATTAATTCGCAATACATTTTTTTATTAAATATACGTAAAAAGTGACATTTTCCTCTCTTTAATGAACATCTCCTTCCTCCCAAAAACCCTCTCTTTCTTAAAAAAAACCTCATTCTTACTTCTACGCAGAGGCGGAGGGAGAGGGGTGGCTAGTGGGTGTTAGGTCTCCCTCAACGAATCCAATCCAATAACCTTATATATGACTAGCCCAATAACTTACAATATTTATAATCTGCATAGATAGTACCCCCTAACAACCTAACTTACGTAGCAAACTGGCATGTAGTGTCCTTTTTCAGCGGCGGATTTGGATGGCACAGGGCCCAAAACCTAAAAGAATTGATCTTTATACCATATATTAGTTCAGATAAATTTGTTTGCAAATGAATTTATCGATACCGAAATCAGAGTAAGAGCGGAGGAAGAAGATGATTAACTTGAGATATGTTTACTTTTTACCCCCAAATTTTATAGTTATCACAATTTAGTCCCTTGCATGTTGCTGAAATTCCAAGAGTGTGAAAAAATATTATCATATTAACTATTTCTGCCATATTTTGAGAAATTAATACAAGTAGGTACCTATATTGTTTAAGAATTCCGAATGTGGTCCAAAAAAGTTAGTTTGATAAATCTCAGCAAGTTTGACATGATTTTTTTTAAATCTGTGATACATTTTGATATATTTTTATGAAAATATTGAATCTCTCACATTCAAAAGTCGTACTTTTTTAGTATAGCACACAACATCAATCTCTACATGACGATGCCTGATGTGTAATTTTATATACTAATAAAATATATAATATAATACCACAAGAGCGATTAAGAAATTTCCCTAAGGAAAATCCACTCTTAAAAGATATATATAATATATAATACGTATATTTAACCGAGAAGTATGATCATCCGGGTCGTTTCCCCAATGACTTGTGAAATTGAAACCACGTTTTAATTCGATTTATGATTTGAATGAGAGAAAAGATATTTTTGATTATTTATAACTACTAAATAAAAGCAACAATTAAAATAAACAATTAAAACACTTAAACAATTAACGGGAAATGAATAAAACGCGACAATTAAGCAAATACACTAAATTAACTCTTAAAAATGCAAACTAAATTTCTAAACCTAAATTACGACAAAAGAAAATTTTAAGAAAAAGAAAAACATTTTTTGATTATTTTTGAATTTATTATGAATTAAAAACTATTTAAATCTAATTAAATCCTAAAAAATAGCAAATTAAGTCCTAAAAATTTAGAAAAATGATTTTCAATTCTCTCTCTTTTACTACTCCTACCGTTGTGTGTTGTCGCTTCCTTACTTCGTGTTTCATCTTTCTTTTTTTTTATTTGTTTATTTGTCCAAGTCTTTCAACCTGCTTTCCCTGTCCTCGATGCGTCTTTCCTGAGAGGAGATTTAAAATCATTTTTCTAAATTTTTAGGACTTAATTTGCTATTTTTTAGGATTTAATTAGATTTAAATAGTTTTTAATTCATAATAAATTCAAAAATAATCAAAAAATGTTTTTCTTTTTCTTAAAATTTTCTTTTGTCGTAATTTAGGTTTAGAAATTTAGTTTGCATTTTTAAGAGTTAATTTAGTGTATTTGCTTAATTGTCGCGTTTTATTCATTTCCCGTTAATTGTTTAAGTGTTTAAATTGTTTATTTTAATTATTGCTTTTATTTAGTAGTTATAGATAATCAAAAATATCTTTTCTCTCATTCAAATCAAAATCTGAATTAAAACGTGGTTTCTATTTCACGAGTCGTTGGGGAAACGACCCGGGTGATCATACTTCCCGGTTAAATATACGTATTATATATTATATATATCTTTTAAGAGTGGATTTTCCTTAGGGAAATTTCTTAATCGCTCTTGTGGTATTATATTATATATTTTATTAGTATATAAAATTACACATCAGGCATCGTCATGTAGAGATTGATGTTGTGTGCTATACTAAAAAAGTACGACTTTTGAATGTGAGAGATTCAATATTTTCATAAAAATATATCAAAATGTATCACAGATTTAAAAAAAATCATGTCAAACTTGCTGAGATTTATCAAACTAACTTTTTTGGACCACATTCGGAATTCTTAAACAATATAGGTACCTACTTGTATTAATTTCTCAAAATATGGCAGAAATAGTTAATATGATAATATTTTTTCACACTCTTGGAATTTCAGCAACATGCAAGGGACTAAATTGTGATAACTATAAAATTTGGGGGTAAAAAGTAAACATATCTCAAGTTAATCATCTTCTTCCTCCGCTCTTACTCTGATTTCTGTATATATCGTTAAAATTCATTTGCATAACAAATTTATCTGAACTAATATATGGTATAAAGATCAATTCTTTTAGGTTTTGGGCCCTGTGCCATCCAAATCCGCCGCTGAAAAAGGACACTACATGCCAGTTTGCTACGTAAGTTAGGTTGTTAGGGGGTACTATCTATGCAGATTATAAATATTGTAAGTTATTGGGTATTCAATCATATATGGTTAATTGGATTGGATAGATTCGTTGAAGGGGAGACCTAACATCCCCAACTACGCCACCCCTCTCCCTCTCGCCTTGCGTAGAAGTAAGAGTGCGGTTTTTTTTAAGAAAGAGAGGGGTTTTTGGGAGGAAGGAGATGTTCATTAAAGAGAGGAAAATGTCACTTTTTACGTATATTTAATAAAAAAATGTATTGCGAATTAATATTGTTCTTAAAAAACCAGGCAAGCTATTACTTTTTAGCATACTTAATATACCTTTATTTTCTTTTGATATCAATTTTACTAATTTATCTTTCATACATATTTAAATCTGACTTACTTAGATCTATTTTTCTACTTATGCAGATTTGCAACTTCAACCAGAAGTTGTAAAGAATATCACTTTGTTTGAGATTGAGCAATTATTGTGTATAAATGGTAGCACCCTCAGAAATATAGATGGCATGCCTTATCCCGATGATCAATATGTTGTATCTTCCACGAACAGGTTAATTCATGATGAGCTTGCGTATGACAAGGATTTGTTAAAAGTGGAACATGTCAAACTTCTTAAGTCTTTAACTGATGAATAGAATACGGTGTATAAAAGTGTCATGTCTGTTGTTGAAAATAGGTGATGGAGGCATGTTTTTTCTATATGGATATGGTGGAACTGGTAAAACGTTTATTTGGAAGACCTTATCAGCTGCATTGCGCTCAAAAGGTGAGATAGTGTTAAATGTCGCATCAAGTGGAATTGCAACCCTTTTACTAAGTGGTGGTAGAACGGCTCACTCTCGGTTTGCTATTCCTATAAACATTCATGCACTACAAGAAAAAGTAGAACAGGCGACGATTGTTTTCTGGGCGACATTTGTCGCCCAGGAAACCCCACTAAACGACAAAAGTCCGTCCGACGTGGCACCAATTCTGATAGACTTTTTAGTCAAAGTTTGGAGGAGAGTTTCCCGGGCGACATGTCGCCCGGGAAAGTATGGTTAAAATTTGACCAAAAAAATCAACGAAAATCTTGGCGGCAATTTTTCCCGCTCACTTTCCCGGGCGACATGTCGCCCGGGATTATTTATTTTGTTAAAAAATTTAATTCTGTTTTTAAATCATTATTTAAACTTTTTATTAAAAAATTTCTCGCTGCTTTTCCCGGGCGACATGTCGCCCGGGATTGTATATTTTATTAAAAAAAATTAATTGTGCTTTTAAATCATTATTATTTATAAAATATATTTTATAATTATATATTTTATAAATAATAATTTATAAAGATACTTATAAAATATATAATTATTATTTAAAATATATAAATACTAAAAAAAACATTTCGGTTTCTTGTGTGGTTTTAAAATATGCGTTTAACATATAACTATATAAAAACTATATAAAAAAACACTCCGTTTTCTCGGTTCGTTGTGTGGTTTTAAATAATAACTATATAAAAAAACACTCCGTTTTCTTGGTTCGGTCAGGATATGCACTACCCTTCTATAGTTGAACATGATATACCGTATACTTTTTCAAGATGCACATTCGTCAAGTAACACAAAAACAAACATTCGTTTAGTTAAATATTATACATACCACTTGTAGTAACACAAGCGACTTACAAACAGACACTTAAACATATTAGAACGATAATCATACGAGACTTACAAACCGACGCTTAAAGCATACAAATTACATTCTAAATGACAAACTACTCCAAATCAAGTTTTCCCATGTTATTGTAAACTTCGTGAAATAGTGCGGCTGAATTAACTGTGTGTTGTTCCGGATGCATATACATATCCACCGTTGCCTCGAGTACCGTTATCTTATCAAGCAAGTGCTTGCAGTTTGAGCACTCTGCATTTCTTAAAGTTCTCAGAGAATAGCTTGGAGGGGTTGAAGATCCTGGAGAATAAATTGGAGTCAATGAAGATCCTGGAGAATAAATTGGAGTCATTGAAGCTCCAGGAGAACCAACCAGTAGACGGACTCGTTCCTCTTTCCATAAAAAAATATATCCAAAAGTGTCTTCGAGAGGCTGTTAAAGAGTACAGCGAATAAGTTTTTACAACTAACCACATTATTTATATATTACATAAAAAAAGCATGTAATTGTTCACCTTTGAATCAGTAGACAATGCATTGGTATAATTTAACCACGGTTTAGGTATTTTATAACGACTGGCGCAGAATTTTTTTTTTTGGGTTTTAAATTAAAAAAAAAAACATCTCCGGATCCACAAGGACACGCAAAAGCTTCATATGGCACCATCTTCACCATAATAGCAGTGTGATATGTTTGTGGTTGTGATGGTAAGAATGTGTGTGATCTGTGGGTGATTGTGAGGATAATATATGCTTTTATGGTAAAAAAAACAGTTTTTTGGAGGGAGAATTTGGCGGGAGTATTTGGCGGGAGTATTTGGAGGGATTTTTTAGCAGGAGAATTTGGCGGGAGTATAGGGCTACAGGAGGAATTGGCGGGAGATTGAGACTCATCCGTTGAACATCTAATGTACAATGATAGCAGAGAATCATCGCGAAGAGGAAGATCAAGAAGGAAATAATTCACCGGAGATTGAGACACTTACTTATCATGTTCTAGCTACAACGATAACATATCGACTCATCCGTTGGACATCTAATGTACAACGATAACATATCGACTCATCCGTTGAACATCTAATGTACAACGACAACATATCGACTCATCCGTTGAACATCTAATGTACAACGATAACATATCGACTCATCCGTTGAACATCTAATGTACAACGATAACATATCGACTCATTCGTTGAACATCTAATGTACAACGATAACATATCGACTCATCCGTTGGACATCTAATGTACAACGATAACATATCGACTCATCCGTTGGACATCTAATGTACAACGATAACATATCGACTCATCCGTTGGACATCTAATGTACAACGATAACATATCGACTCATCCATTGGACATCTAATGTACAACGATAACATATCGACTCATCCGTTGGACATCTAATGTACAACGACAACACATCGACTCACCCGTTGAACATCTAATGTACAACGATAACATATCGACTCATCCGTTGAACATCTAATGTACAACGACAACATATCGACTCATCCGTTGGACATCTAATGTACAACGATAACATATCGACTCATCCGTTGGACATCTAATGTACAACGATAACATATCGACTCATCCGTTGAACATCTAATGTACAACGATAACATATCGACTCATCCGTTGAACATCTAATGTACAACGACAACATATCGACTCATCCGTTGAACATCTAATGTACAACGATAACATATCGAGTCATCCGTTGAACATCTAATGTACAACGATAACATATCGACTCATCCGTTGGACATCTAATGTACAACGATAACATATCGACTCATCCGTTAGACATCTAATGTACAACGATAACATATTGACTCATCCGTTGGACATCTAATGTACAACGATAACATATCGACTCATCCGTTGGACATCTAATGTACAACGATAACATATCGACTCATCCGTTGAACATCTAATGTACAACGATAACATATCGACTCCTCCGTTGGACATCTAATGTACAACGATAACATATCGACTCGTCCGTTGGACATCTAATGTACAACGATAACATATCGACTCGTCCGTTGGACATCTAATGTACAACGATAACATATCGACTCGTCCGTTGAACATCTAATGTACAACGATAACATATCGACTCGTCCGTTGAACATCTAATGTACAACGATAACATATCGACTCGTCCGTTGAACATCTAATGTACAACGATAACATATCGACTCGTCCGTTGAACATCTAATGTACAACGATAACATATCGACTCGTCCGTTGAACATCTAATGTACAACGATAACATATCGACTCATCCGTTAGACATCTAATGTACAACGATAACATATCGACTCATCCGTTGAACATCTAATGTACAACGATAACATATCGAGTCATCCGTTGAACATCTAATGTACAACGATAACATATCGACTCATCCGTTGGACATCTAATGTACAACGATAACATATCGACTCATCCGTTGGACATCTAATGTACAACGATAACATATCGACTCATCCGTTGGACATCTAATGTACAACGACAACACATCGACTCACCCGTTGAACATCTAATGTACAACGACAACACATCGACTCATCCGTTGAACATCTAATGTACAACGATAACATATCGACTCATCCGTTGAACATCTAATGTACAACGACAACATATCGACTCATCCGTTGAACATCTAATGTACAACGATAACATATCGACTCATCCGTTGAACATCTAATGTACAACGACAACATATCGACTCATCCGTTGGACATCTAATGTACAACGATAACATATCGACTCATCCGTTGGACATCTAATGTACAACGATAACATATCGACTCATCCGTTGGACATCTAATGTACAACGATAACATATCGACTCATCCGTTGGACATCTAATGTACAACGATAACATATCGACTCATCCGTTGAACATCTAATGTACAACGACAACACATCGACTCGCCCGGGAAAGATTTTATTAAAAAATTATACACTTTTTAATTTTTAATAAAACTGTATAAAAATTATACAATTTTTAATTTTTAATAAAACTGTATAAAAATTATACACTTTTTAATTTTTAATAAAACTGTATAATTTTTAATAAAACTGTATAATTTTTTAATTTTTAATAAAACTGTATAATATTTTAATTTTAGTAAACTGTATAATATTTTTAATAAAAGTATTCCCGGGCGACATGTCGCCCGGGAAAAGTTTATTAAAAATATTATACACTTTTTAATTTTTATAAAACTGTATAATTTTTTTAATAATCTTTTTCGCCGGGCGAACATGTCGCCCCCGGAAAAGGTTTTAATTAAAAATATTTTAAATTTCTAATAAAAAGCTTCCCGGGCGACATTCGCCTGGAAATAGTTTTATAAAAATATACATATTTTAATTATTATAAAAGTGATAAATATTTTTTAATAAACTTTTCCCGGGCGACATGTCGCCCGGGAAAGCTTTTTATATTTGCTAAAAAAGGCCCTCCAAAATTTTCGTTATGGCGCCATTTTGCGCTAAACGACAAACTGGTTCTTTCCCGGGCGACATGTCGCCCGGGAATGTCGCCTGGGAAATATCTGGCATCAAAAAACAGATCTGGGTTTCAGTTGTATAACACAAACAGAAAAACGTAAAAAAAACTTTTTTTGGCGATTTTGCAGCAACACCACAACTCACCACCTCCTCTCACCACCTCCTCTCACCACCACCACCACTCGACACCGAGCACACGAGCACACGAATTAAACCCTCCTCTTCCTCTAAACATAATTCTTTCCTTAACCCTCTAAATTATAATTCTACATCTTCTTTTTCTATACCTCTAAACAAGTTTGATTTTTGGTGGTGGTGGTGATTCGAGCCGAGTTATTCAAGGTTTGGATTTTTGATTTTGGTTAATAAAAGTTTGATAATTATAATAAGTTATTATGATTGAACTTTGTTGATTTTTTTGGGCAGTGAACAGTAGCAGCCGAGTCAGCCGAGACGAGCCTAGCCGAAAGTATGTTATAACTTTTTTTTATCCTTTTTGTATCCCCGGGGACATGTCGTCGGGGAATGTTTATTGTGATTGATACTGTAAAATGCAAATCCAAACACTCCTTGACAATGTAAAACGCAAATCCAAACACTCCTTGACACTGTAAAACGTACATCCAAACACTCCTTATGCTGCCAAAATGATGAGAATAAGCTGCATAAGCTGTTTAAGAACAGCTTATGCTGATAAGCTGTTGTTAAACAGCTTATGCAGCTTATTTTCATCATTTTGGCAGCATAAGGAGTGTTTGGATGTGCGTTTTACAGTGTCAAGGAGTGTTTGGATTTGCGTTTTACACTGATAAGCTGTTTAACAACAGCTTATTCTGATATAAATGTATGTTTTTTTTCATTATAATAGAATTTAAATTGTATATGCGTTTCGATATTAGGATTTGATATAAATGGATATGCGTTTAGGTATTTATTTTATTGAACCCTTTAGGAATGTTTTAGGATTTTAGTGATTAATTTCGGAAAATCCCCGTCTGATTTTAATCATCCTATAGAAAACCCGTCCGAAATTAATTTATTAGAAATTAATTTTGGAAAGTCCCCTGTTTGGGACTGCTTTTTGAATGTTTTGTCTCATTTAGGATATGAATGCGTATAATTGGTTTAACTAATATGAGATGATTTCAACATTTTTCCCTTTACTCCTACGAATATGTCTTTAAAACCAATTTGGGAGTTGAGGGGAATTCGCCAAAAATTTCTCATAGTCATTAAATTGGTTATACGCATTCATATATGAACAATCATTCAAAAAGTAGGTTTTAGGATTGCCTTCCATAGTTGCACTAGGTGAACAAGCATCCTCGAATTCCTCTTTGAAAGTGTTTTAATTAGAGTATGCATATAATGAACTAATTGTATCGTGTTAAAAACGCTGTTATGGTAATTGATAAGAGTTGACACTTTAGAGCGTCAAGAAAAAGCATTTTGTATCAGTCTTAACGAAATTTTCCCGATGATTGCAAGCCTTTATGAATAGTGCTAGGAATATAAAATTGTCCATTAGCAAGTCTTGTCGAACAGTATTTTTTTGTGGGTATCCATCAAAAACTTTCCAAAACATCATTACGAGATATGGGTGGGAAACCCCCATGTTGTATAAAACATTGGTTTCACTACAGTGAACCTTTATCATCTTCCTCCGCCACCGCCAGTAATAGATAACACAAGACAACCTCAGATGAGTGACATGATAGCGTTACTTAATGATCTTAGCTATATTCCTCCTAATAATGAACAAAATGAGCCAACTCAAGAAGATATTGGTGAGACAAGTAATGAACCGACTCAAGCTAAACGTAACGAGTTTGAAGAGTTATATGCCAGTGCCAACGAGGAGCTGTACCCCGGTTGTGACTATGTGACTCGATTAGACTTTATGGCAAAGTTTACCTATTTTAAGGTTAAAGGTAAATTGACTGATTCTATATTCAATGAAATGCTAGAGTTTTTCCAACATGTATTTCCCACCACGAAAGGATACAAGCTCCCACCGTCATACTATGCAATAAAGAAGACATTTAAAATGATCGGGTTAGGGTACGAGTCGATACATGCTTGTGTAAACGATTGCTTCTTATTTCGGGGCGACAATAACAAAGATGTGCATTTCTGTCCGGTGTGTAAAACGAGTAGATGGAAAGACAGTAACACACCGAGGAAGAAAGTTCCTAAGAAGGTGTTGCGTTACTTTCCGATCATTCCTAGACTACAATGTTTGTACAAGTCTAGTCACACTATCAAAGAAATGACTTGGCATGCTATTGGAGAGTGTACAGAGCCCGGTAAGATGCAACACCCGGTTGATGGTAGAGCATAGAAGAACATTGACACCAAGTATCCTAATTTTGTAAAAGAACCAAGAAATGTTCGATTAAGGTTGGCTGCTGATGGTTTTAATCCGTTCGGCAACCTTAGTCAGGCTTACAGCATGTGGCCGGTGATATTGACAACATATAATCTGCCTCCGTGGTTATGTATGAAAGAGAGTTCTTTTATGCTGACATTGTTAATTCCTGGCCCTAAATCCCCGGGCAAGGACATTGATGTTTACTTGAGGCCTTTGATTGATGACCTAAGGGTTTTATAGGCACTGAAAGGTGTCGAGACTATAGATGTTGCTACAGGCCAGAAGTTCAATATGAGAGCGATGGTTTTATGGACCATCAATGATTTTCTTGCTCGAAGTAGTTTGTCTGGGTGGAGTGGGCAAGGTTACAGGGCATGCCCTACATGTAATGAAGACACTTCATCTGTGCGTGTGTTAGGAAAAATAGCTTATGTTGGCCATAGAAGATTCTTAAAGAAGCCCCATAAATGGAAGAGGTTACTTGAATTCAATGGTGAGATGGAAAACGGAGATCCTCCTAGAAAATTTGACCGGGATCAAATCCAGGCTCAACTTGCTAGATTGCCCACGCATGTGAAGGGTAAACATCCGAGTTATGGGGGTGTGAAGATAAAACGTAATGTTCTTGTCGAGCTTAACTGGACTAAACGATCTATTTTTTACGAGCTTGAGTATTGGTTTTTCTTACACTAAAACACAATTTAGACATCATGCATATCAAAAAAAATGTGTTGGAAGCCATCTTGAACACTTTGTTAATGAATGACAAATCAAAAGACACCGCCAAGGCAAGACAAGACTTGAAAAGGTTGGGCATTCGAAGTGGCTTGTGGCTTGGCCAAACCAAAAACGGGAAGTGCTCGAAGCCTCAGGCTGCGTATTCTTTCACACCAGAGAACAGAAAAAAGTTTTGTTAGTTCATCAAAGGAGTTAAACTGCCAGATGGGTTTGGATCCAACTTCAAGCACAAAGTGACCGATAATGATACCAATATAACGGGCCTGAAGTCTCATGACTGTCATATAATGATCCGTTGGACATCTAATGTACAACGATAACATATCGACTCATCCGTTGGACATCTAATGTACAACGATAACATATCGACTCATCCGTTGGACATCTAATGTACAACGATAGCATATCGACTCATCCGTTAAACATCTAATGTACAACGATAACATATCGACTCATCCGTTGGACATCTAATGTACAACGATAACATATCGACTCATCCGTTGGACATCTAATGTACAACGATAGCATATCGACTCATCCGTTGGACATCTAATGTACAACGATAGCATATCGACTCATCCGTTGGACATCTAATAACATATCGACTCATCCGTTGGACATCTAATGTACAACGATAACATATCGACTCATCCGTTAAACATCTAATGTACAACGATAACATATCGACTCATCCGTTGGACATCTAATGTACAACGATAACATATCGACTCATCTGTTGGACATCTAATGTACAACGATAGAATATCGACTCATCCGTTAAACATTTAATGTACAACGATAGCATATCGACTCATCTGTTAAACATCTAATGTACAACGAGGCATGTACTTCACAACAGTCCTGAAATTGACACGTACCGGTCCTAGTTCAAGAGGTACGCGTTTTTATTTTGAAACTTTTTTTCTTAACTTATCTTTTCGACGACTTATTCTAATACATGAATGTTTTTCAGTAAATTTCCTAACAAAGACATGAAAGAAGAATTCCCCGACTGGTTTGGGTCGCAGGTAAACTTAGACTTATTTTGTGTACTTAACTGTAAAAATAACGATATCGTATTTTGTGTTCTCTATCTAATCCTATCTTCTTCATAGATCAGTCAACGTCACGTAGACAATGACCCAAGTGTTTGGTAACCAACGAGTTATTCACTTTGGCTTGTGGACCAACACCGACTCCAATCTCAGTCAACTCTTGCGTAGTCAACGGTGTGAGGTTTGTCGTACACAGCCGCGATGAACGTCGCACAACTCAAAACAGCGGCATTTGTTCGCCTGGTGGGAAGGACAGAGAAATGTATTATGGTCAGCTTCAAGAAATTCCGGAGTTTGCGTATAACTTGTTCAAAGTTGTGTTGTTCTGAGTTAA
>BQNB010005190.1:2338-37360 GCA_026074375.1 Tanacetum coccineum
ATCATAGCCTCCCATACTCATCACCTATCTTCCATTAATCATCTATCTACAACCCTATCCCTTAGTTAACAAGAAAACTTGGGCACAAAGGCTTCCAAGCCCTATAAATACACGAACCAAGCACCCTTTTCAAATCATCCCTCAACACTTTCTTCACACACTCAAATGGAGTTCTAACCTTTCCATAGCAGCAATAAAAGATCACGAGAAGTCCCTAAGCTTAGAATAGAAACCAAGAAGCAAGAAAAATGAAGCCTTGAAGTCGTTATTAGGCATACGAGTCATAAAAACCCATTTTGACCCATTTTAGCTCAAGTAAGCTCAAAATATTATTCAATAAGATTATCATATGTATTAGAATATTCATAATTCTCTTAAGATCATATATGAACTCTTGTTTGAAGCTTTGAATCCTCAAACCTATGTGTTTTTGGTAAAAACCCTAAAAATGACCCGTTTTGATTTTCTAGCTAACGAATCTTTTTTCTAAACTTTCATTATATTAAAACATCTTATTTTAGCTTATAATAACAAGCTATAACCTGCAAATATCATTTGGAATCCTAAAATAAGCTTGCATGGCATTTTGGACTTGTTTTGCAAATATATTCCATGCAAGGGGTATATATCGTAACTTTCTGAAATTAATAACTAGAGGGGCTGAAAATGTCATTTTCTTAAAGTTATAACTATAAGGACCTATCTTTCTAAGTTTCAAAGTTAAAGGTTTAATGTATATATATATACTTTTTATATAAAGGACTAAACTTATAAAAGTTTATAAACCAAGGGTATATAATGCCAATTTTGCAAACTTATAAATATTATATTTTTATATTATAAAAATATATATATAAATTATTCTAACTTTTGAAGAAACTTAAAACTATAATATATCACATTACTAGGGAGCTTCATGTAAGGGGTTTCATTTGGGTATACGTTTTGACGAGTTTGATGGATTTATGATTTAAAGTGTTCTGGCTCCTCAAACATTTACTACATGACCTTTGAATTATGATGGCCCGAACAGTGATACAATATTTCCATAATAAATCCAATCAAAGTGATATTTCATTATGACATAAAACATATCCAATCAAACTAAGACATGACATATTACCTAGGTTGTGTGACGAAGCCGTTACTTTCACTTGATATACTTTTGCCATCAATCAAATTTTCCCTATTAAGGTGAGTTCATAGCCTCACTTTTAAATCTCTTGAATGTTTTCATAAACCCGTGAGGGGGATACATGTTATAAGCTATCAATACAAGTGTTTTCTAAATGTATGCTATCATAATATATTATTGCTTGTGATCTAAGTCCCTTTATGCCAAAAGACCCCACTATCATGGACCATTAATCACTTGCGAGTGAACATGAATATGGTGGATAGGCCTATTGGGATTAATGAATCCCGTTTGTGTTAGCCGAATAGGTAACCAAACGCACTATATTTGAATCTCATAGGTATATGGAAATTACCTACACTGGGGGCCATTATCATTATGTATATATCATTATTGATATATACACAAGTCAGTTTATGTGCTATGAGATTAGACGCAATAGTACACTATTAATACTGTTTTCCATGATAATTGTATTCGTTGCAATTATTACCATCATATTAACTTGTATTCAACCATTTCAAACACTTATGGGTGTATAACAACGTAACCCACTGTCTATGATGACTTGTATTCACTATTTACCATAAACCTATGAATTTCACTCAATCATTGTATTGATCTTTTTAGCATGTTTATCTCAGGTATTTGAGCAACTTATGGCATGAAGTGGCGCGGACTTGAAGATGGCTAAACTGTTATCATTCAACCTTATGTTTTCCTATAGATTTTGGGACCTCTATTTGCAAAAACTCTGATGAATAAATGAATGATAACATCTTTTTACAAAATGTCTCTTTATAAGTCGTTTTCTATGATTATGACTATTGTACTATGAAGTAATACCCCAGATTAGCTTCCGCTGCTATATTTATCAAAATGGGAGTGTTACAGAAGCTTACTGTTAATGGCAATGAGACTATTCATTTTGATAAGTCCAAAGTGGAGTGCTACAACTTCCACATAAGGGGACATTTTGCTAGGGAGTTCAAAACTCTAAGAAATCAAGACAACAAGAACGAGGAAAGCTCAAGAAGGAGTGTGCCTATGGAAATATCTACTTCCACAGCTTTGGTGTCATGTGATGGTCTTGGTGGATATGACTGGAGTGATCAGGCAGAGGAAAGACCTAATTATGCACTCATGGTTTTCTCATCTTCAAGTCCTAACTCAGAGGGCAATCTACAAATGGATTTACAGGATCAAGGAGTGATTGATAGTGGATGCGCAAGGCACATGAAAGGGAACATGTCTTATCTTACAAACTATGAAGAGATAGATGGAGGATATGTTGCTTTTGGAGAGAACCCCAAAGGAGGGAAAATCACAGGAAAGGGTACCATTAAAACTGGTAATCTAGATTTTGAAAATGTGTATTTTGTGAGAGAGTTAAAGTTTAATCTCTTTAGTGTCTCACAAATATGTGATAAAAAGAATAGTGTTCTTTTTAATGACACTGAATGTATTGTTTTATCTCCAAACTTTAAGTTAATTGATGAAAGTCAAGTTTTACTTAGAGTTCCTAGAAAGAAAAATATGTATAGTGTTGATTTAAAGAACATAGTTCCTAAAGGAGGTTTAACTTGCCTTTTTGCAAAAGCCACATCTGATGAATCTAAACTTTGGCATAGAAGGCTAGGTCACTTAAATTTTAAAACCATGAATAAATTGGTTAAGGGAAATCTTGTAAGAGGTTTACCTTCCAAACTTTTTGAAAATGATCAAACCTGTGTTGCTTGTCAAAAGGGAAAGCAGCACAGAGCCTCTTGTAAGTCCAAAACAGAGAACTCAATCAGTCTTCCTTTACATTTGTTGCATATGGACTTGTTTGGTCCAACATTTGTAAAAAGCCTTATGAAGAAAATGTATTGCCTAGTTGTCACAGATGATTACAGTAGGTTTACATGGGTTTTCTTTCTAGCTACTAAGGATGAGACTAGTGGCATTCTTAAGTCCTTTATAACTGGTATAGAAAATCTAGTAGATCACAAGGTTAAGGTGATTAGATGTGATAATAGGACTAAGTTCAAAAACAGAGAAATGAATCGGTTTTGTGAGATGAAGGGTATTTTGAGATAATTTAGTATAGCTAGAACTCCTCAACAAAATGGAGTTGCTGAGAGGAGGAATAGGACACTAATTGAGGTTGCTAGGACTATGCTAGCTGATTCTAAGTTGCCAACTACTTTTTAGGTAGAAGCAGTTAATACTGCTTGCTATGTGCAAAATAGAGTGTTAGTAGTTAAGCCTCATAACAAGACCCTATATGAACTTTTTCATGGTAGAACACCAACTTTAAGTTTTATGAGACCATTTGGGTGTCTTGTTACTATTCTTAATACCATAGATCACTTAGGAAAATTTAATGGTAAGGCTGATGAAGGTTTCTTTGTTGGATACTCTTTGAATAGTAAAGCCTTTAGAGTATTCAATAGTAGAACAAGTGTAGTATATTGGATATCATAACACAAGCATAGATGATTGGGTTGGTCGGATTATCTAGAGAGAGAAAACAAAGAGTTTCTAGTAAGAGAAACACCTAGTGAATGTTTGTGATAAAATGAACAACCAACCCCTCTCAATGGCTGAGATGGGGTTTAAATACAAGAGTTTATGTGCCCTAAGTGGGCTATGGAGTGGGCTAACATGTGGGTAAAGACCCAGTCCAACGCCATAAGTCATACGGTAACTAAACGATTAATATTAAGACTACGAGCTAACCTATGCTAGACATAACACGGGGTGACCAAGTCTTTTTCATGATCCTAACAATCTCCCCCTAAGGGAGGTCACCCCATAAAATACAATTCGCATCCTAGCATTATGTGTCTTGGACTTTAGACTTTAGCTCATAATCTTTGATTCTTTATTCATTGATCACTTTGTACATAGTGAGTAGTGATCTTTTGTCTTTAAGTGCGAGCTTGTTCCTTTAGGCTTGTCTTTGAATGTGATATTGAGCTTTCTTAAGATCATCAGCCAAAGTAAATCTCTAATCATCATCTTGTGATCTTTTGCCATCTTACGTGCTTGTGACTTTTGGGCCGACATGCTCATACTTGTTGCAATCTTGAAAGCTTGACTTTATGCTCGTATTACTTCAACAATTTATGACTTCATCACTTTAACATGCTGACGAAGAAGTTGATATCAGAGTTACAGAAGCTTTAGGTTATTCTGTCTTGATGTTGTAAGGTCATTGAGTCTTGAGTATAAGCATGTGGCAATGAACTTGACTCTGCTGGAACAGGTTGACACCACCTCCATCTTTATATGTACCTGCACTAAAACAGTTAGCAATAAAGTTGAGGGGCGAATATGGCTTTGTCATTCGCCCGTGTTTGGTTGGAGTAACCTTCGAATCCGTGAGGACCGACCTGTGATCAGGTAGATTCAATCTTAAGAAGAATCTCCTTGATAGGATTTCCAGCATGTGTGTCAGATCTTCCAATGTATAACATTAGAATGGCCTTACTTGTCTGTTCTCTTAGTCAAAACGTCTCAAAGGAGATAGTACGACAAGAGTGAATCAGTTAGTTACTATCTTACCAATTGAAGAGGAAAATTGATTTGAAAATCATTCGACGTGTCACTTGAGAAATTGATTTTGTGACACATCGAGAGTGTTAAGATTTTATCAAACTTCGTCAATCGTCAAATCAAGAGTCTGGACCGATTCGATGTCTAGTGTCACAAGTTTGATCCATTTAAGGATCTCACAAGTCACCTACTATGAGCTTGTTTGATGTTGGCTTAAGCGGGATTTCCATCTTCATTGTGAATACATAAGTATCACTCGGATGTTCTGGCAAAATCACAAGGATGATGCGTAGGACTCTAAGTATATATTCCTTGTTTTCACAGTGTGTGAAGAACAAGTACATTTGAATAGTGTCCTAACGAGATTAATTGATGATCTCTTGGCTCTAGACTCAATAGTGCATTTCGATTTAAGTGAGTGGAGGCTGGAGCAGACTGCCACCTTTTCAATACCCACTATCTCAGAGTGAGATAGTCAGTAGATTACGTGTTAAGTCTCCGTGACAATTGAAACAGAAATCTTTTGAAAGATTCTGAGTGGCTAGGGAGGGTTGTGCAGCGTATCACTGGGTCTATGATACTTGTCTTCAATGTCAATAATCAACCAAGTGATTATGACAACATATGTATTGACCCGGTTTCTGCCTAATGTTAAAGGAGGGCTGCTTTCTTTTTACCCTTTATCTTAACATTTCTTTTTTATTCTTCAACCCCTTCAATGCTTACCGAGACTTCATTACTGGTACCTTGTTGGGTATGTTGCAGTACTAGCTCCATCTTAGTCCATACTATTCCTTTATTCTCACATTACTTCTTTTGTAATCATACCTAAGGACTTCTACACTAACTAGTGGATTGTCCCTGGGTAGATCCCTCCGGCTCTGGCGTGATCATAGGAACATGTACCTAACCATACCATCCTTATAACTCCGATAAAGTAAATACAGGGTCGGTCTTTTGGTACTGTTCTCTTCGCTATAAAACCATTTAAAAATCAATCAAGGTACGAGCGATGTAAACATCAAAGCATTAGTACCTCGATTGTTTTGATTCATGAAACTGATCCCCCTTAACATGTGCATCGATATTCAAAATTGTTTGGCACATAGAGGGAGGAGTACCTGCTTGAGTCTTAATTGATCACATTTTATCAGATTTAATGTTTAAATCACATTCTTTCCCTTGATTAAAAATTTCAAACCATTTGAGATTTAGGATCTCAATTGATTTAAATATGTTAGAAAATTTAGGAGAAAATATGGTCTGATTAAATACAAGCCGATATTGGAACCTATATATGCTCCCCCTTAATTAATGAGGGATTCAGTTAGTTTCAGTTATGATAAGTTTATAAATGATTTGGAGTTTAACGAGAAACTTATGAAAAATTCATAAACTGACACATAACACTGATTACCACACTACTTATTGATGTACAAGATTATGATATGAAAAACAGGACCTGACAGGTTTAAATCAAGTATGAGTTAGTCATACTGTCCTCTGCAACAGTCTTTTGTCCATCTCTATTTTCCTTGCACCAACCAACACTTCTAAACTCCTTTTGAAATGTCTTTCCAGCAAGAGGTCGAACACATTTGAACATGAGCTTGTGTGGTTGGTGGTGTGGGTGTTGATGCTGTCTTTTCAGTAACCATTGATATAACAGGGTCAATGAGTGGAGTTCGTTGGACAGCAAGGTCCTCTTGATGAATGGGAACATCCACCATTGATTGAATCTCGAGTTCAGCAGATGACAGAGTTAAATTGGTTTGTACATATCTAGCTTGTTTCTCTGCAACTACTGCTTCAGTTTTGTATTCTCAGCTTTGTTTTCCTCATCATTGGAGACATCATGAACTTCCTTAATAGATTAAGAAAGTAAGTTGCTTGAGCTACCAGAATTGTCCTTTGGCTCATCGGGAACCTCTGGAGTAATACCAGATCCTTCACTTGAACCTTTGGAAAGTTGTTGAATTTTATGGTCAAGCAAGCTTCATCTTCATTTAGAAGCTTCCACAGCTTCCCCCCGAATCAGCAATCCTTTCTTAAGTAGATTCACGGCTTTCTTGCACGCCGCATTGAGAAGACTTGATGTGTAAAGCCCAAATATCCGAAGTACACAATTAATTCGAAACCATAACACCAAAGTCAATTAAGACCCGGATGTATGAATTTCTCCTTATATGATAAAGATGATATAGATTGAAACATCAAAGTCAACTAAGTCCCGGATGTCACAATTATACCCTCTAAATAGCCGAAATGATAACACTTAAGGCAACTAAGTCCCGAATGTACACATTTCTTCTTGCAAGATACTGACTATCTAAAGGAATCACCATACTTATCAAACCTATGTGTACCTCTTTTGTCAACAGATTCTACTCCTTCGAAAATAAGCTTAGTGATTGACTGATTGGGGAAATATTAAATGAATCAGAAACATATCATCAACTTCAAGGCTTCTAAAACTACGTAATTATTTCCAAACAATCCTAAGCCTTTTTAAACTATGAGGTGTTGGCAATCTTGGTCGTCTGTAGTTTTAAGCCTAAGCCACTAATCATGAAATTATATTTAAGCCCATTAAGTTATTAACTTATGACAACTGAAGCCCTTGGAGTTAAAATAAATTAACTCCCCCTCAAATTATTATCCATTAAGTTAAAACTGTTTCCATATAATTACCGTGACTTGTTGAAGATAATTCGAAAACACTGTCTTCCCCTCGAACAAAGACCCGTATTCTATTTAAAGATCTATTGTATTTGTTCGAGTGGTCGAGATTTCTTGAAACTCTGTTTGTAATGTCGAAAACTGATTCTGATTTGATTAGAACACTTTTTCAAATGGTTAACCCGAACATGATTTATAATCAATATATTTGAGACAACTCGTTCGGGTTATAAAACTTGTACCCATGGCAACCTAGGTCCTTCTAGTTGCAAGTTAAAAGGCGTAAGTTCCTAATTACCATATGTTGCATTCTAAACCTTAAAGGATGACACAAGTAACATCTAAAGCTTAAATGAGTTTAACAGGCATTAATCTCCTTTTCATTATGATATGTTACTGTCTAATACCTTTTTTGTTTATTACATGATTGAAAGATCATTTGGAAAAGAAATTTTAGCATATTTCTCCCCTCAAAAAAATGTAACGTTTTCTATTTAAAGAGCTGTTGACATTGTTTTGAGTGATAGAAATTCTTTTTAAAATCTTTTTGATGAGAAAATGAGCATGATGATTTGGTTTTTGAACGACAACACCTTTTTTCAACGTGTAAACAAATAATTTTTAGAAGAATAATAGAACGAAAATCATTGGTTTAAAATGAAGACTTCTCTTCCCTTTTTTTCTGGATCAAAGGAAATAATGCACTGAAGCGTACATTAGAATCGAGGGTGAAAGGATATCATGTAGTCCATGACTGGGAGAACTTATCACCCGTTGTTAGGATCAGCCGTCTTTTTGGCGACGTGCTTTCTCATTTTAAAGACGGGTTGCGTCTGATATAAACTGCAAGCATTTAAAGTCCTGTTTTAAAAGGTTTATACCTTCCGTCCGAGCTCTCAGTTAAAGACCCGTGTCAATATTGAATGACATTTCTAGGACCGTAATGTTATCGATATAAACGAACGACATGTCTTGAAGAAAAACTTTTTTGGTATTTTTATTTTCTGATTTTTAGGGATTTTTGTGGTTTTATATTTTTGGATTTTTCTTTTTGGGTTTAAAGTCATGTAATATTTACATAGGATACTGGAAGCCAATCGTTAATCTTCCTGATCCTCCTGAAGACTTTTGAGTGTCTCTGGCTTCATGCACTTCATGCCAAGCCTTGGAGAATGACATTCAAATCGTTATCGGGGCAGCGATTAGTGAATATATCCGCCAGTGATACTCTGTCCTCAAGATATACAACTCACCACTCATTTTTCACTTGTTCTTTGATGAAATTATGTCGGATGTCGATGTGTTTAGACCTGGAGTGCTAGACGTTGTTGCAGCAGAGAGCTATGGCACTCTTGTTGTCATAATACAGAGGGATGCGATTGTATGCAAAGCCATAATCCGATAATTGAGACCGCATCCATAGGATTTGGGCACAACATCTAGACATCGTGATGTATCCAGCCTCTGTAGACGAGATGGACATGCTAGTTTGCTTCTTTGATGACCAGCTTACTAACTTATCACCAAGGAACTGAGCACTGCCAGATGTACTTCTTCAAGTGTCTTGACAACCTGCATGATCTGCGTCTGCGTATGCTGTTAGTGCTATGGCGGTGTCTTTCGAGTACCAAAGACCCATATTTATGGATCCTTGGAGATACCGAAAGACCCGTTTAACTGCTTCAAGGTGCTTTTTAGTGGGCTTAGATTGATATCTAGCACACATGCACATAGCAAAAACTAGGTCAGGTCTACTGGCTGTGAGATACATCGGGGATCCAATCATACTGAGATATTAGGTCTGGTCAATAGGGATCCCTGAGAGGTTCTCATCCAGTTTTGTTTGCTCCACCATGGGAGTGTCAACAGGGTCACTTTTATGAAGATTAAATTTCTTTAAAATCTCATTAGCATATTTAGATTGATTTATGAAAATGCCTCTAGGATTTTGAGAAATTTGTAATCCTAAGAAAAAGGATATTTGACCCATCATCGACATTTGAAATTTAGAGCTTATTTCAGTAGAGAAACGGTCACAGTCTTTAGGATCGGTCAAGGCAAATGTTATATCATCAACATATATTTGAACATGAAGAGTGTGTTTGCCTGTTGTCCGAATGAACAGGGTTGGATCGACCACACCCTTGGAGAATCCTTATGCCAAAAGAAACTTTGACAAAGTGTCATACCACGCCCGGGGTGCCTGCTTTAACCCATAAAGAGCTTTCTTCAGACGGTAGACATGATGTGGACGATTAGGGTCAACGAAGCCTTCAGGTTGGGTAACATAGACTACTTCTTTAAGCTTTCCATTTAAGAATGCAGTTTTCACATCCATTTGATAAACTGTCATGTTTTTGCTGGCAGCATTGGCATGAAATATTCTAATAACTTCAAGTCTGGCGAACGGGGTAAAGGATTCTTCAAAATCAAGACCTTCTTCTTGACGATATCCTTTCGCTACAAGATGTGCCTTGTTTTTCAACACGTCACCATACTCGTCAAGTTTCACCTTATAAATACACTTGAGAGAAATAATCATTGCACAGTCTGGAGGTGATACTAATTCCCATACGTCCAGTCAATCAAATTCATAGATTTCATCTTGCATGGCTTGAAACCAACAGTCTTCAGTAACAGCAGATTTGAAGTTTTTCGGTTCGACTTTGGACAGTACTGAATTATAGAAGCACCACAAAGCATCTGTAGCAAGCTGCTTCTGAGTGGATACCGGTCGAGAAGGGTTCCCAATAATATTATCAATAGGATGGGAGGCGGTCCATTTTTGGAGATGTTCATGAGGCTGAGTGGTTTGGTTGGATTCAGTTCTCGCAATTACCCTAGAAGATAATGCTTTAGAGTTATGATCTGGGGAGAACACATTAACAAATGGTTCGGGATCAGCCGTAGTAAAAGGATTTACTTCAAACGAATGCTCAGCTGTAACACCTTGATGTACTGAAGAGGATTGATGATCTGAAGATGATGGTGAATGACTTCCCGATGGTGCCTCTTGATCAATGGGGATGGATACTGATGGACCGGTAGGGTTGACTGGAGCTTGAGCTGCAGGAGCAGGGGGTACCAGACGATCAACCGTGGAAGTCTCAAAATATTCATCAAACATAGGCTGGAACAAAATCTCCAGTTCCTTATTGGTAGGAGGTACATAAGGAGCTGCAGGAGGAGGATTAGGTACGAGCCCAGAACTGATAGGTCCAAGCGTCAAAAGGTTATGTGCGGGTCCTGGACTAGAGTGTACAAGAGTCATCTGCTCTGTCAGCTCATCGAATGTAATGTGAATAGTTTCATGATTTTTTGGGTCCATTTGTTGTAGATTCTGTAACCCTTCCTGTTTGGTGCGTAACCAACAAAGAACCCAATGTCTGCTTTAGCTTTCAATTTGCCAAGATCTTCGCTGTCGTTTGTTGGGTAGCAGAGAGCCCCAAATATACGTAGGAAAGAGAGATCCGGTTTCTTGTCATGCACTAGTTCATATGGGGTTTTGTTGTGAAGAGTATGTATAAGGGATCGGTTTTGGGTGTAACAGGCAGTAGCCACAGCTTCTGCCCAAAGAAACAAGGGAGCCTTGGAGAATATCAGCATTGTCCGAGCAGCTTCAACAAGAGTGCGATTCCTTCGTTCAACAACGCCATTCTGCTGAGGAGTTCTTGGAACGGTCTTCTCGTGGGTAATGCCGACGCTTTCATAGTAATCAGATAAGGCTTTATTCATAAATTTGGTGCCATTATCAGTCCGCACGAACCTGACAGTTTTGTTGAGACCAACTTGAAGTTGTTTTAACAGGTTGATTACAAAAGCAGGAGTCTCATCCTTGGATCTCAAAAACTTCACCCATGTAAACATGGAGTAGTCATCGACTATTACCAAAATGTATTTCTTCCCATTTATACTCTGCACTCTCAGCGGTCCGCATAAATCCATGTGAAGGGTGTGTAAAACTTCCATAATGATGTTAATCATCTTAGGTTTGTAAGTAGCTTTCCTGCTCTTTCCAAGTTGGCATGCAAAACACAAATGATCCTTTTCAAACTTCAACCGAGGTAAGCCTCTAACAAGATCTTTACGAGAAAGATCATTGAGCGTGCTAAAGTTTAAGTGATTCAGGCGGCGATGCCATAACCAGGATTTATTCTTAGAGGCTTTAGACAATTAGCAAATGGGAAAGGACCTCATCATATCTTCAACATAAATGGTTTATAAGTTCGTGCCACGACTTCCTTTAATAAGGTTGACACCATTTAAGTCTCGGACGAAACATGTGTGCTTTTTGAAGGCAACTTCAAGATCTGAATCACAAAATTGACTGACAGAGAAAAGGTTGTGTCCAAGTCCTTCTACATAGTATACCCTGGAAATTACACTGTCTTCAATGACATAATCCCCATAACCTATAATTGCACCAAAATGGTCATTTCCGAATCAAACAGTCTCGCTAAACTTTTTCACGAAATTCCCGAGCCGTGAGCGATCTCCAGTCATATGTTTTGAGCAGCCTGAGTCCAAATATCAGAGAACGATCTATACAACCTGTATTTGAACAAAGATGAAAATGGAGATTTAGATACATTGGATCCCAATTGCAATTGGGGCCCGGTTGGTTAGTGCACGTAAGATTATATGCTACAGGGGCAATAGTTTCATGTGGATCAACTGGTATACAGTCACTCTTAAGAGCAGTAAACCTAACTAAAGGGCACTGTCTTCCTAACGAGAGAAGTCTACCAGTGGGCTTCCATTATTTTGTAGGCAAGACCTTAGGTGGAGTATTCCTAGTTAAAGGTCACTGATCTCCTAAAGGTAATAGTCTGCCAGTGGGTCGCCACTGATGACCGATAGTGGTAAATAATTTCCCTGTGGCCTTCCAAACTTGCTTAACTTGCTTAACCCGCCACACTTTAGTAGCAGGGGATTGCTTCACAAACACCTCAGAACGCACAACACATTGATCATGTAACAGAAACTAAGCATTTGTTACAAGTTTTGCAAGAAGTATTAGGACTCGAATTAATTACAGTACGCTCTTAGCTAATACTAGAATCAACATGATTATTTTGTTTCTCATTCAACTTATTCATCCTAGAATGGTCTTCTACTTGTTTCAAGGAACTTTTAGCTGGCAAGGTCGTATCTTTCTTTGTATCGCTCCTAGGCTTTGACCTGCTAGCTGCTGAGGCACCTTTTACTCCTGTAGAGGGAATTCCAGGTGCATTAGTTGAATTTATTTTTTGGTGCTCAACTTGTGGTGGTGTGTTATGAGTTGAGGTTTCACATGGTTTAAAAAAAGCAACTCGCTTTTTCCTAAGTGAAGAGGTAGAGGCATTCTGTTTATTGCTAGGGCTAAAGTCTTTAGGATACGTGCCTATTACGTATTCTAACAGCTCCTGAGAGTGTTTAGTGTAACAGCAAGCAGATGCAAGAGAGGTATCCAATGGTCTTTCCACCTTAGCGTCCTCTACTATTTCGCAAAGGGTTTCTACATTTTCCTTAAGGTGTTTGATATAGTGTAGATGCACTTCCCGGTTATTCTTGTGTCGAGGAGGAATTGGTTCAACATCTATAGGATATCTACCAGGAGCCAGCACTTTAGGTTTGGTACCAGGTATAGTGACACATTTGGAATTATCTTTAAGTTAAGCCTTAAGGTTTTCAATTTCAGATAACAAAGATTTGTTCTGGTCAGTAGTTTTGGCACGCGTTATTTTAATTAAATCATACAATTCCTTATAATGCTGCTTAACTTTTGCATTTTCTGCCCTAAAGCGTTCATTGAGATCGTGAAGGGCATTGAGCTTTGCAGTTAAATCTTTGTTCTGAGAAACTAAGGCCTTAAGGTCAAAAATGGGATCTGCATCACTATTTTTCTTTGTTAAGCGAGAGATTTTCTCCTTTAATTCACGAATCGTATTGCCTCGACTTTGAATCTGTTCATTTAGTTTCCCGATCACAAACAGTGAATCAAATGAAGGAGCATCCGAAGACGTCACTGGTTTTTTGTTTCCAAAACGTTCTTTGAGATTTTGATACTTTAATTGTAAGTTGAAGTGTTCAACTTCAAGTTTGGAAAAATGTTTTATCATTGAGTCGTGATCATCATTTTGAATCTTGTTTCTCAGATTAAAATTTTCAGATTCAAGGTCGGCAATACGTTTTTGAGCAATAGTGAAAGCATCATGCATGTCAGAAAATCTAGACACATTTAATACAGAATCAGTTGCAGTATAAAACACATCTTTGGACAAGCATTCAGCAATTAAGTTCTCATTTGTGATGAGAAGGTTTTTCCGTTCAATCTCACCACTCTTTAAATCTATCTCATTCTGGTCCACCTCGGCTTCCAAATTTTCAAAAACGGCTTTCATTGCCCTAACTTCAGTGACCAGAGATTTTTGAACTCCGTCAAAATGTTCTTTGAGTAGATTGAAAAATGGAATTACTTCGGTTAAGTAACACCGTTTTGTTTGTTCAAAACCCCTTTCCCCTTCAGTTATGCCCGTTGGTGTGATACGCTTTTTACAAGTTTTCTCAAAGTCCCAAAATAGTTGAGTAATTACATACAGACCAATATTTACTTGACTTGTAGTTGGAAGCGTTCGAGGGACCAGATGGACCGGTGTATTGGGAGGATACACAGTCGCAGGTGGCAGGACAGGCAGGGGTGGGGCATTGGCCTTTAGCTCTTCGGCCTTTCGTTTTGCTAGATCTAAGGACCAAAATACTTGCTCAGGTGTCAGTTGAGTCTGAGGGGTGAATGTTGCCATAAAATTTTCTTTTGAGTAATTAGGGGGTGTAATGTTAACCCTCTTTTCCACACAGGCAGAGTCATTCATTTTCGCATGCAGTTTATTTCTTGTAGTCTCTGCTAACTCTAGGTCTTCCTCAGACGATGGAACAATTACCGGCACATGATGAGTCTTAAGAAGTTCTTCACCATCATATTTGTAGGGTCATAGTCCGGATTAATAATTTCATTACCATCATAGAGTGTTGGTTGAGCCACTTTGGCCTTTCTAAGGTAAAATGGGTTCTACGCACCTATGGCTATTTCTGAATAGTGTTCACACAACTTTTTAGGTTACAACATCATATGAACATTTTGAATGGATTGATCTTGTGCGTGTAACTTATTTTCAAGTTTATCCTTTAGCTTTCTCAGGTTTGAAAAATCATTCAGAAGTTGAGACTCTCTTTGCTTAAAAGTCTGTTGTAAAGTATTTACATTTTCTTGTATTATCGTTTGACTTTTAATAGAGTGGTTAAGCTGTAGCTTAACGGAATGTAGCTCCTGTTTTAGTTTTTCTTCCATTCGATTACGATCTTGTATAAGTATACGCATTTGATCATCCATTCTATGTTCTCTTTCAGTAAGTTCAAACTTAGCACGTTGTTCATATATGGCAACTTGTTCCTTATCTATGGCTAGTTCAGTTACTAACGGTTCATTAGGAGTGTGCACATTATTATCAATTAACACATATGCAGTATTTAGAGCAGAGGATGCACAACTTGGTACAACAGAAACGTCATTGGTGGTCAGATATTGTTCATATGGGATAACATTACTATTACCCATATCAGCACTATTTAAGTCAACAACAGTTAACTGTTGTACTTCGCAGTGAATCTCATGCTCGACCTGATCATTATTACTAGCAGCATTAGCATTTTCCAGATCAGGTACCTCAGATAATATTGATGCATCGAATGAGCTAGATTGTAGATTTGTTGGCCTAGTTGATGATAGATTGGCTATGAAGATAGACTGAGCAGTAGGTTCATCATCAACATCTGAGTCAAATGCATCACACTCATCTTCCTAGAAAATGTTATCTTCATTCCGAGCCAAATCCTTGACAGGTTGGTTATCCACATCAGCATCAAAAGTGTTGGGTTGTTCTCTAACCAGAAAGAGTAATTCTTCTTCATCCAGCACTGCTCCATTCTCTTAGGCTTGCATCAGTAGCATCTTGTCCTTGAAGTAATCAGAATTCTATGGACGCTTCGGCTGAGTGCAGTTCCGTGCAATATGCCCTATCCCATTATAGTTATAACACTTGATAGGTTTTCCCTGACCTGCATTAGCATTCCCAGCTCTATCCTGTATACCTCCAAAACCTGCTACACCATTTCCCTGAGCAAAGTTCCTCTGATTCTGATTCTTTCATCCTTGAACATTCTGAACCACGATCTGACCATCCTGAATGGTTGCTAGATTTTGGGTGTTAGATGAGTTTCGAAGTTGGTTGTTTGTCAGTGGGAGGGTTGCTCTGAATGATTGGGTGAGTAGTGCAAATTGTTTGGTGAGGGTGTCAAGGATTTCATCAGTTTGGGTGTATCCAGTGTCAAGTGATGATGGTTCAGCAAATTGTGGATATGTCATTGATTAGACATTTTGAGACTAAGAAGGTGTTGTGGATGATTGATATTGAAGAGACTGACTCAGTGACGGTTAGGAGTAGGGTTGCACACTTGAGACAAAGGCAAGCAGATCATTAGTGGGGGAGTGATTCTTTCAATTATCAGTCGATCTTGTGCAGCATGCTTCTCATGTTGTTTCAAGTATGCATACAGTTGTTCATGATTTGTCTCTTTCAAAGCTTTATCCAATTTAACTGCTGTGACAAATCTATCCCATTTAGGTGACATGTTGTTGACAAACTTGGAGTTTAGTTGAATGTTAGGCATAGTCATCCTGATATTCCTCATGTCATTAACAAGCTTGTGGAATCGGACATAGTACTCATTGATATTTTCACCAGGAAGCATCTTAAAGCGTTCAAATTCATCATACAATAGAGATTCTCTGTCTTCTTTGGTGAGTTCAGATCCCGCGAGAAGCATTTTGACATTGTCCCATATTGCTTTTGCTTTAATGTTGTGATCGATGAGCTTGTAGATGTCTTTGGGTAATCCTTAAAGTACAATGTTGGTTGCACGGACATCGGCATTGAATCGTTTCTTTACATTGTCATTAAGATCATCATAAGTTTGAGCCCTTTCTGGTCCAAGAAGAACACCCCTTCAGGTGTGGTACCTAGTGTGTCCCTGGTGACTCCAAGCTGAAACGGACCTTGATCAATCGACTGAAGAATGTAAACTCCATTTTCCTTTCCTTTATAATACAACCGGATTCTTTGTGACGATGATTCCTAATCAGTACTATCAAGCATAGGAGGGCGGGTATCGAAATCGGCCGCTTGAATATCATCAGAATTACTAGACATGATTGATTGTTTGTGTTATGATAAACATTAGATCGGTACAATGATTAGTGATTGTATGTTAAAAGTGATGATTGTTTGTTGATAAAGGTGATATGTTGTTTGTTTGTGATTTGGTTTGGTTTAATTAAGTTTACGAAATGTAATACATAATTCTTAGTATGGAAGTTAAGACAAAACGCAATGATGAGTCCTAGACAAAATGCAGTCTAGAAACTTAGACAAAACGCAATGGAGAAATTTTTTTTGCCAGAGATTCTTTCCACCAAAACGCAATAAGAGTCTTCAACTTTAGACAAAACGCAGATCCAAATCGCAACCTTCAATAACCAAAACACAGAGGCAAAACGCAAAACCAAAATGCAATCTAGAAGCTTAGACAAAAGGCAACGAAGAAGTTTAGACAAAACGCAATGGAGAATTTTTTTTGCCAGAGATTCTTTCCACCAAAACGCAATAAGGGTCATCAACTTTAGACAAAAAAACAGAGCCAAAACGTAACCCCTAATAAGATAAAGCGCAATACTGTTGTACTTTACAAAATGACAAAACGCAGTGTACTTTTCTGACAAAACGCAGATAGCAAAACGCAACCAAGAAATTGCCAGTAAGACAAAACGCAGTCAAGAAAAATATGAACTTTTTCACCTTAAAACACCTAAAAATCACCCTTTTGAACGTTTTTGCTTGGTTTCTTTTGCACAACTTGATCCTAGTAGGTTATAACAACAATAAAAACACTAACTTTAACACCACAAACGTGAGAATCAAAGAGTGTCAAGAAAAAGACCATAAACCTTCAAAAACCAAACTTTTGATCTAAACTAACCAAGAAAACGCACACACAATCTATCTAATCATCCCATGACCTCTGATACCAATTATAGTATATTGGATATCATAACACAAGCATAGATGATTGGGTTGGCCAAATTATCTAAAGAGAGAAAATGGAGAGTTTCTAGTGAGAGAAACACCTAGTGAATGTTTGTGATAAAATGAACAACCAACCCCTCTCAATGGATGAGAGGGGGTTTAAATAAAAGAGTTTATGTGCCTTAAGTGTGCTATGGAGTGGGCTAACATGTGGGTAAAGACCCGGCCCAACGCCATAAGTCATACGGTAACTAAACGATTAATATTAAGACTACGAGCTAACCTATGCTAGACATAACACGGGGTGACCGAGTCTTTTTCATGATCCTAACAACAAGGATAGTGGAAGAAAACTTGTATATTAGGTTTAGTGAGAGTACACCTAATGCTGTAGGTAGTGGACTAGATTGGCTATTTGATATTGATGCACTTACAAGAACAATGAATTATGAGCCAATTGTTGTAGGTACACAGTCTAATGGTTTTGCAGGTACAAAAGCAAGTGATAATACAGGTCAAGCTAGAAAGGAGACAGAACCTGTCAAAGATTACATTTTACTACCATTATAGACTTCTGATCCACCATATTCCCAGGATCCAAAGAGTTCTCATGATGATGGATCCAAACCTTTAAGTGATGATGGAAAGAAGGTTGATGAAGATCCAAGAAAAGATAATGAATGTAATGATTAAGAGAAGGAAGATAATGTTAACAACACTAACAATGTTAATGCTGCTAGCACAAATAAAGTTAATGCTGTTGGTGGAAAAACAAGCATTAAACTTCCATTTGATCCAAATATGTCTGTTTTGGAAGATTATAGCATGTTTTACTTCTCAATAAATAATGAAGATGATGGTGCAATGGATGACATGAACAATTTGGATACAACAATCCAAGTCAGTCCTATTATAACTACAAGAATTCCTAAAGATCATCCTCTTGATTAAGTGATTAAAGATTTGCAATCAGCAACACAAACAAGAAAGATGTCAAAGAATTTGAAGGAACATAGGTTTGTTAGTACTATTTAACAAAGAACAAACCATAAAGACCTTTAAAACTGCTTGTATTCTTGATTTTTATCACAGGAAGAACCCAAAATGGTAATTCATGCATTGAAGGATCCAAGCTGGATAGAGGCTATACAGGAAGAGCTTCTACAATTCAAGTTATAAGAATTTTGGACTTTAGTGGATTTACCAAATGGAAAAAGGGCTATAGGCACTAAGTGGGTTTTTAGGAATAAAAAGGATGAAAGGGGAATTACGATAAGAAATAAAGCAGGATTGGTTGCTCAAGGGTACACACAAGAAGAAGGGATTGACTATGATGAAGTCTTTGCCCTTGTTGCAAGAATTGAAGCAATTAGTCTATTTTTAGCTTATGCTTCATTTAAAGATTTTGTGGTGTATCAAATAGATGTAAAAAGTGTTTTTCTTTATGGGAAGATTGAAGAAGAGGTGTATGTATGTTAACCACTAGGATTTGAATATATAGACTTTCCTGATAGAGTATACAAGGTTGAAAAAGCACTATATGGACTACATCAAGCTCCTAGAGCTTGGTATGAAACCTTGTCAACATATCTATTAGACAATGGGTTTCAAAGAGGGAAAATTAACAAGACCTTGTTCATAAAAAGGCACAAAGGTGATATTTTACTGGTCCAAGTTTATGTAGATGATATCATCTTTGGTTCAACAAAGAAGGAGCTATGCTTTGCATTTGAGAAGTTGATGCATGAGAAATTTTAGATGAGTTCTATGGGAGAACTTACATTCTTCTTAGGATTACAAGTGAAGCAGAAGAAGAATGGCATATTTATTAGTCAAGATAAATATGTTGAAGAAATTTTAAAGAAATTTAGGTTTACAAAAATCAAGACTGCAAGCACACCAATGGAAACTCAAAAGCCTCTGTTCAAGGATGAAGATGGTAAAGAAGTGGATGTTCAAATGTATAGGTCAATGATTGGTTCATTGTTGTATCTTACATCTTCAAGACCTGACATCATGTTTGCAATGTGTGTCTGTGCTAGATACCAAGTCAATCCAAATGTTTCACATCTTCATGCTATGAAAAGGATTTTTAGGTACTTAAAAGGTCAACCAAAATTAGGCATTTTGTATCCAAAAGATTCTCCTTTTGATTTGGTAGCATACACTGATAGTGACTATGCTGGAGCAAGCTTGGATAGGAAGTCTACAATAGGAGGTTGTCAATTTCTTAGATGTAGATTAATATCATGGCAGTGTAAGAAACAGACAGTGGTTGCAAATTCCACAACAAAAGCTGAGTATGTGGCTGCTTCAAGTTGTTATGGACAAGTGCTTTGGATTCAGAATCAACTACTTAATTATGGGTACAATTTTATGCATACCAAAATCTTTATTGTCAATAACAGTACTATTTGCATAATTAAAAATCCTGTTATTCATTCAAAAACAAAAACAAAGCATATAGAGATCAGACATCATTTTATTAGAGATTGCAATGAAAAGAAATTGGTTCAAATGGTTAAAATCCATACCGACAAAAATGTTGCAGATTTACTTACAAAAGCTTTTGATGTAAGTAGATTTCAATATTTGATTGTTAGTATTAGAATGATGAATCTTTAAAGTCTTTTATCTCTTTATGTTTTGTAAAGTTTTGTATGAATTAGTACTGTTATTCATGTCATTAAAGTTTTTGCTGTTAAGTATAATTAGTACTGCTGGTTATACTTAATACTGTTGGGTTACTACTGCTGGGTGAAAGTTAATGTTGTTGAGGGTATTTTCATAAATACTTCGATTAAGGGTTTCAATCGATCCTTTAATCAATTTCACTCTTTCAAATACTCTCTAACTACAAACCGTAACTCAATTTTATCATCCATTATCAAAACCCATCACAAATGGTGAATCTAAAGTTTACGGATACTCATAACATGGTTGCATTTTTGTCTAAACCCGAAGAGAGTGATAGGTTTGAACAAATTATGGATTTTTTGAATGCACACCCTATAAAGTATGCACTAACTGTTAATCTTACAATATATATTTCATGTATCAAACAGTTCTGGTCTACTATTAAGGCCAAGACTATCAATGGGGAAGTACAGTTGCATGCCCTGGTAGATGGCAAGAAAATAATCATCACTGAATCAACTGTTAGAAGAGATCAACTTTCTATAAGCCATTCTTTTCCCCATAATGGAAATTTTTGATTCATACTATTCTACAATGTCTAAGTCCAAAGACTACTGCATGGAATGAGTTTAGTAGCACTATGGCATCTGCTATTATCTGCTTAGCAACAAATCAAAAATTCAACTTTTCAAAGTTCATTTTTAAAGGTATGATTAGAAACTTAGATAATGTGTCTGGGAAATTTTGATGTATCCAAGGTTTGTACAAGTGTTTTTGAATCAACAACTTAATGGGCTGCCAACTCATAAGAGAATTTATAATGCACCCTCTCACACTAAGAAGAATTTTGGAAATATGAGAAGGGTAGGCAAAGGTTTTTCTGGTAGAGTAACACCTTTATTTCCAACAATGGTGATACAAAACCAATCAGAATTGGGTGAAGGTTTAGCAAATCCAACTGATCCCCATCACACACCCACCATTACTCAACCATCAACTCAACCTCAAAAGACACAAAAACCTAGGAAGACTAGAAAGGACACTCAGGTACCTCAGTCTAGTGATCCTATGAAAAATATTGCAGATGAGGCTGTCCATAAGGAGTTGGTAACAGTTTGGTGAGGGCTGCCACTACTGCTTCTAGCTTAGAAGTAGAGCAGGACAGTGGCAACATAACTAAGACTCGATCCAATGCAACACCTAATGAATCTAGTTCCCTAGGAACTACTTTAGGTGGTGGTCCCAGGTGCCAAGAAACCATGGGAGATACTATTGCTCAAACTAGGTTTGAGAATGTATCTAAACATTCTAATGATTCACTGCTCGCAAGAGGTAACACACTTCGAAGTGATGAGTATAGACTTAAACTTAATGAATTGATGAAACAAAACAGAGTTCTTGATTTAGAGAAGACAAAGACCACTCAACAGAATAAGATTGATAGTTTGAAAAGGAGGGTCAAGAAGCTTGAAAAGAAAAGAAGTTTAAGGACTTATAAACTAAAGAGACAATACAAAGTTGGTTTGATAGCTAGGGTAGAATCCTCTGGTGATGAAGAAGATTTGGGTAAGGATGCATCCAAACAGGGGAGGAGGATTAATGCTATTGATGCAGATGAAGATATTACCCTTGGTAATGTTCAAGATGATGCTAATAATGAGATGTTTGATGCGAATGTTTTAGATGGTAAAGAGGTGTTTGTTGCAGGGAAAAATGAAAATGTTGTTGAAGAAGTCGTTGATACTGCTCAAGTTAGTACTGCTGCAACAACTGTTACAATAACTACTAAAGAAATTACTTTGGTTCAAGCACTTGAAGCATTAAAAACTTCAAAACCCAAGGTGAAAGGGATTGTTTTTCAAAAGCCATCTACAACAACAACAACAATAACAACAATTTCTTCACAACAATCACAGGATAAGGGTAAAGGAATAATGATAGAAAAACCTGTGAAGCCTATGAAGAAGAAAGTTCAAATCATGCTTGATGAAGAAGCTGCTTTAAAGTTACAAGCTGAATTTGAGGAAGAAGAAAGACTTGCAAGAGAGAAAGCTAAAAAAGAAAAAGAAGCCAATATTGCTTTAATTGAAGAATGGGATGATATTCAAGCAAAGATTGATGTTGATCATCAGTTAGCTAAAAGATCTCAAGCACAAGAACAAGAAGAATTGTCTGATGCAGAAAAGGCTACATTATTTCAACAACTCTTAGAGAAAAGAAGAAAGCATTTTGCAGCTAAAAGAGCAGAAGAGAGAAGAAACAAACCACCAACAAAGCTCAACAGAGACAAATAATGTGTACTTACTTAAAGAACATGGAAGGATACAAGCTCAAAGATTTGAAGTCAAAAGGATTTGATTCTATTCAAGAGATGTTTGACAGAGCATTTAAGAGGGTAAATACATTTGAAGACTTTAGAACAGAGTTGGTGGAAGGAAAAGAAAAGAGAGCAGGAGAAGAGCTGATGCAAGAGAATGCAAAGAAGCAAAACGTGGAAGATGACAAAGAAACAGCAGAGCTTAAACAGTGTTTGGAAATCATTCCAAATGAAGAAGAGGTAAAAATTGATGCTATACCTTTAGCTGTTAAGTCTCCAAGTATTGTCGGTTGGAAGATTCATAAAGAAGGAAGAAAAAGCTATTATCAAATAATGAGAGTTGATAGAAAGTCTCAAATGTACATGATCTTTAGTCATATGCTTAAAAGTTTTATCAGGGAAGATTTGGAAGATTTATACAAGTTGGTAAAAGCTAAATATAAGTTAACAAGACCAGTGGAAGACATGGATTTTTTATTATTAGGAGATTTGAAAACAATGTTTGAACCTCATGTTAAAGATATAGTATGGAGAAATCAACTAGATTATAAAGTATTAGATTGGAAGATGTATGACTCCTGTAGAGTACATTCCTTGAGGATGCAACATGTGCATATTCATATGTTGGTAGAGAAGAAGTATCCTCTTATACCATTTACACTTTCAATGATGTTGGAAAAGAAGCTTCAAATTGATTATAAAAGTGAAATGGCTTATCAACTTCTTAAATTCATCGTAAAACAGCTTAAGAAGTAAAGAAGTGTTTGGAAGCATCCTCCTGGTGTTGATGAAGCTTTAAATGAAGAAACTTTATGATTTTGAAGAAGAATATCAAGTTTAGGGGAGGATTGTTAGGATTAAAAGTCTTCTTAATGCTGTTAGAATTACTGCTACTTAAGTTTTTGTTAATACTGCTCTGATGAAGTTAGTGTTGCTCATGAACTTCAAAGAAAATATACTAAGTAGTTACTTCTGTTGGTATAAAAGTTAAAGCTGCTAGTGAAAGTTACTACTGCTAGTACAAAGACTGCTTGAAGTTAATGCTGCTGAAGAGTTACTACTACTTAAGAAAATATTCTAAATAGTTAATACTGCTAGTATTAAGTTAGTACTGCTAGTATTAAGTTAGTACTGCTAGTGTAAGTTAGTACTGTTTGTTAGTACTTCTTACTTGATATATATTAGGTATTTATAGAAAAGATTTAATATACTTAGGAAAGTATAATAAGCCGAGTAGGACTCCTTGGTGTATAAAAGGAGGTCCTAGGGCATAGATATTGATATACAAAACCAAAACTAAATCAATCTTAGTCGTATCTTTTATAGCTTCAAGGTCTTTGTAACCCTAATACTTTGAGAGTATTCGTATTATTTTTAATAATATTGGAGCTTATTTGTTGAATTTTTTGTTCATAGAATTACTATTTCATTGATAATTCTTCTTAATATTAAAGATTAGATTCCGCATAATCTTTAATACATTCAAACAAAGCTTTTACTATAGTTGTGTTAGAATTATCTAATATAACTAAACCTTAAACAAGCATTTCGATATATTAAAGTGGGATCAACATTAAAAACTTATGACTTATTCGGTTTCTGAGCTATTAAGTTTCGGCTTATTTGTTTAGCTTATTTTTGTTTTCCGCTTATAGCTTATTGATTTGGCTTATAATCGAGCTTATAGATTATTGTGGCTCCGATTTATTTTTGGGCTTATGGCGTATACTGGTTCGGCTTAATGGGATTAAGGCCTATTGGGCTTCGGTTTATATTTTGGGGCTTATATAAAAGGTATGGACTAATTTTACTATCAAGCTAAATATTAAGACCTTAATGGACTAACAGTGGACTTTTAGGTCCAATAGGAGAAAAAATGATAAATTAGACTTGTAAATGGATTAATGGACTTAGATTGGAGATAAAACTAATTATATTAGACTTAACAAATGCTAATGAACTAACGTGGGCTTCCAAGCCCGATAAGGAAAATTTTATAGTTTGGATTACTAAGTCGGATAAATGGATCTACAGAAGTGGAAAAACAGTTAAAATGGTCAAACTTGGTCATTGGTCAGTTAAACGCTTTGAAATATGGACTTTTTGGCATTTTGTCAGAGTTTTGGAAAATTGTGGAAAGTACTAAAATTTAAGGTTTGGAAATCTTGGGAATCCTTTACAAACGAACGGGTCATGTCGAAATTTTGTGGAAAATGTCACACTTGGAAAATAATGCGGAATAATTATTTGTGTCAACTCAACTAAAGGTCAAAAGACAACTTTTGTAAATGACATATGTTAAGATTAAACAATTGAAGATGGACGTACCAAGATGATAGGGTTTTATACTTCCCCCGTTTAGCCCAATACAATAATAAAATATTTTTATTTTATTATTATATATATTTAATATATTTACTTTACCGTTGCGAAGATGTTTATACGTTTATTTTTTATCTTTGAACCCCTACTTATTTCTCGTCGGATTCTCTTGGACTGTTTGGTCAGTTGTTTCGCTTTAAGTTGTTGGATGTCTTTTGAGTATTTTGTATTGATGTCGCACTTAGCCTAAGTGCATCGAATTATTTTACTTAAGTACCACACAACCATAATACCAAAATGTTTGTAATGAGAATAAAGGTTTTATAATGATAATAAAGGTTTTGTAATGAGAATAAAGATTTTGTAATGAGAATAAGAGTTTTGAAATAAGGATGAGGGTTTTTGTAAAAAGAATGAGGATTTTGTATGAGTAAACATGAACGCTTGTACAATAAGGCAATATTGTCCAAAATGTTAATAAGGTGAAATTAATGTTAGGTCGTGGTCGGGTAGCGTTGTGCGTTGAAGAGGCTATTTGGTGCGTTGAGTAGAGATTGTTTGGTTCGTTGTGTAGAGATTATCTGTGCGGTTATTATCATATGTTGAGGTGAGTTCTCGTAGCCCTACTTTTTAAATCTTTTTTAGAGGAAAATAATACTCAAATGTGTTTTGAACTGTTTTTTTAACTTTGCAAAACGTGGTTTTGTTTTAGGACAATTATGTACTTATGACTACTATGTGAATATTATGTGGTTTGATTGTACTTGCATGCATCGAGATGCACGACAATGTATGTGATTAGCAAGGATTTGCTATCTCTTGTGGTGGTCCTGCCCTAAGTAATTGTGCTCCAGCTGGTATGCCCTTAGGTACGTAAGTGACATTCGGGGTTGTGACTTCAAGAGCATTGGTATATGCTGGTTTGGTGACAAGCGGGGATGCTAGGTCATGGTACATGATTAGCGGGGATGCTAAGTCATGGGTTTGTTTACATATATTCATTATCGTATTGCACAATTGTCCATTGTTAAAAGTATTAGCACATCGACTAGGTTTTGAATCAAACCTATGAGCTCACCAACATTATTGTTGATGTTTTTGAGTATCTTTTTCAGGTGTGTTATTAACAGAGGTAAATGTGAAGTATTAGGGATCAAAGATGAGTACATTTAGGAGTTTATTGAAGGACAACTGTTTGACTTTTTCTAAGGTTGTGAAATTGTAAACTTTTGCAAATAAGCTTTTGTAAACAATGTATGGTATGATCTTGTATCTTGTGCAATGTGAATCATTATGTCGCATTCCTATGTTTTTGCCACTGACGGGGTGTGACAGATTGGTAATCAGAGCCAAGGTTATAGAGAATGCTTTTTTTCAAAAATAAAAAGAAGAAAATGCAACTATAACCAAACTAGAGTTTTCGTAAAACCTTTAACATGGCAAAAGTTAATTAGCCCGATCAATTCATGGTATCTCCTAAATTACGCATAGCTTGATCAACTATGCTTAATTAACAAAGGACAATGAACTGATGGTGGTAGTTTTCTTAAGCTATGTTAGAGGAAGGGAGGGATGTGTCGATGATAAGACCACCTGAAAATGAGGTAACCTCGAGCGTACGTATTGGGTAATACATACTTTCATGTAGTGATGTGATATGGAAACACTTGCGAGTGTTGGGATCTAGAGTGTTGTTGATTGCCTTGTACTTGCCATGCTGCTTTAATTATATTGCATGATACCCTGGAAGCCTAGATATATATGTCGCGGGTAGCGACGTTAGTTGAGAATGTGTATTGGGTAGTTATATTTTGTAGTGCATAATGACCTGAGAGCCTTGGTAGGTATGTTGATTGGTAGCGATGCTGATTATGGGTGTGCCCTTAGTAGATATGTTATGGTATTGTATGATGCCCTAAAGTGCTTATTCTGTGTAGAACCATGAGGGAGCTTGTTTGTCGTTCGTACCTCTTTGGTATATTTGATATATATATATATATATATATATATATATATATATATATATATATATATACGTATATAATTTAAATGTTATGTTGATTATATATGTAAAGCATAGTGATGCTGGTAATTTGAGTAATGATATTTTGTAAAGATACTTATACCCTTTACCGTGTTATCACAGGTTATGTCTACCCTGGCTTATGTTGATTCAAAGAATATCACCTAGGCTGATGGAGCTCAAAGCTCCCGAGTGCCCGTCCCTTTATCTGTTGACCCCTATGTAGTAGTTAGACATGCACAGTTACTTGATACAGATACCGAGTCAGACCCAGAGGAGGTTCCCTCTTTCGTACCAGGGTACATCTGAGCTCATATTAGATACTGATAGTGAAGGGGATAAGTTGGAGATGAGGATACAGAGGAGGAGGTGGAGGATGAGAGTCAGGGTTTAGATGACGAGAGTCAGGGTTTAGATGATGAGAGTCAGAGTTTAGATGACGAGAGACAGAGTTTAAAGGAAGAGGGTCCTGGTATAGAGGAGGAGGAGGAGGCTGCACCCGAGGGTCAGCAGCAGGCAATTCCGGTTGTTGATACACCCACGATAGAGCCTTTAGGTCTTGGATACGGGGCGGCTAGGTGTCGTACCCTTGAGTCGACTGAGAAGATAGCACCTAGTACGTATAAGGTAGGGCAGAGCTCTTGGTCTGTACCAGAGCAGGAGGGAGTAGAGAGGATATCTAAATTTAGACAGCCCACCCTTGTTACATGGGTAGATCCCAAGGATGGCAGGTTTTATACTGACATTCTGACTTATGCCCCACCAGCTGCACTTGTTCAGACACCGCCATCTCCTGAGTGGTCGCTTGGTTCCTTACTAGTTTCACCATCATCCCTAGTAGTTCCATCACCCATAGCTTCACCAGTGGCTACCCCAGCAGCCACCATATCGGTAGACGAGGGTCAGTTTATAGAGGTAGGGGCACAGTTAGAGCTTCATGGGAGCATACTCCATGATCACACTCAGCATTTGGATACGCTACCACCTACTTTGGTTACATATATTGATAGGGATGTAAGGGAGCTGTATACTAGGTCAGGAGCGGTTAAAGATGAGATCTTTTCACAAAGGTATAGGTTTAGGAGTTTGGAGCGAGAGTAAGAGAGGGCTATAATGACTTTTGGAGCTTTATGGAGGCTAGTGTTGGCATTGGAGGCATGGGCAGGGCATGTTGATACCCGAATTGCAAATATGTCACGGGCTAGGTATGATGACCATAGATTGATTCACGACATGTTAGTGCAGCAGGCCGCTATGCAGAGTGAGCTTCAAGAGATTAGAGGTCGTGTTACTGCTTTAGAGCAGGAGAAGGGCCATAGAGAGCCATAGAGGGTATGATATTGGTTAGGATTTTGTACACCACTAAACCGTGTAGCTTCGTTAGTGTTACATTTGAACTGAGTAGTCTCAGTGGTAGTAGTTATGAACTGATTAGTATCAGTCGGTAGTGGATTCTTATCAAAATCATGGATATGGTAGTAGTAGGATGATTATGTATGAAAATTAGAAAACAATTAATGGTAGTATGTTTTATTACATAAGTTGATACGTTTGGTATTTAGTTACGTCGTTGTTTATGCCGGTTAGTGACATGGTTCGTCACTCACCTCGAATAGGATTTTCATTTTGTAAGACTCCTCACACATCTATTTACCACCTATATGAAACTTGAAAAATATTTAAGTGACATGTCAAACAGTTGCGTTGGAAGAACGCAGAATTAGGTAGTGTAGTCGCGAGGAGATTTAGACGTGATCGTAGTGAGCTAAGTTGGAATCTGATTTCGATCATAGTGTGACCCTGATGAATAAACTAAATTCTTAGTGGGTTAGAACCCAAGGTATCTGGAGCAATTAATATCTACTTGTGAGAGCCTATACTTTCGATAAGAAATGCTTAAATGATCTTGAATGAGTAGTGCAAGAGTTGTGATGTATGGGACACATACCTCTTAGAGTACTACACCCACTAAATAAAACGACCGAGGGACTAGATGATGTCAAATGTTCTAAGAGATTTGTTGACACGTCGAGGACTTGATCATATTTAGACACCCAACAAATATGTGACCCGAAGGTTAGGAAGAACTATTAAGTTGATGAGATAGTAGGAAAGGCTATCATGTTGTGTGAGACTAGATCTAGATAGATCATGAGAAAGTATAAGAGCTAGACATCTGAACTAGGTCTTTAGGGGAATCAAAAGAAACCCCACTTGAAGAGACCAAATTGATAGAGGACTAGTGTGTTGAGTTGAGGAATGAAATTTTTCCTGTTGTTGATTGTGATTGAGAATTTAAGTTGAATTTCAAAGGCAAAATTCCATTAAGGGGGTTAGACTATGATAACTGGTAACTTATCCAGGGTTAAGTTTTATAAATTATTATGATTTTATATCAGAGTCTTTGGATTTTGTCAGCTGTATTGGCAGAAAGCTGTAGGGTTGACTTCGATAGACTTATTTTGCGTGAAATGGTTACGGTTTAACCCGGTGTTAAGAGAGTTTTGAGTTCCGTAAGTAAATCACTTCTAATTCATCTTTCAGTAGCAGAGTGTTTATGTTGTCATTTTTATGCATTCCGGTAAGTTTTCCCGTGTTCTGCGAAATCGTCACGCAGCGCGTACCGACACGACAGTTAGGTAGAGAGTGGGTTTAATGATCGTGGGTGAATTTAACAAACTTATTTGATTAGTAATTTCGTAATTTGAAGTAAAGTTTGTCTAGAACGTAAATTGTGGAGGTGTGAGTTAAAGGTTATCAAAAAATGAGTGTTTTCATAAAATTTGAGTTAAGCGCGTATCGGTCGTAAAAGTGAAGTTCTTTTTTTTGGACAAGACTAAAATGACGAGTTATATTTAATAAGTTGTGATATGTATAAACTTGAGAGAAGGGTTTTGGTTTGATTTGAAGTAACCTCATATTTTGGTCCTGACACGTCCGATAAATGTCCAAAATGAATTTTGGGAAGTTTAAGTTGGAATTAGGTCGTGTAAATGACCCAGGTTCTTGGAAAAATATTTTTAAACCCAATAAAAATACTAACTAACTTCAAGTAACGTTTTAAAGTTATAAAAATTTAGTTTTAAGTGAACCCGACACAAAAACAAGACATCCTGAGCCCCTTGGATACTAGGCCGGGTATGGGACAAATGAGGGAACATCAAGGCTTCTTTCTAGCTTGATTGTTCTTGCATGGTACAAGTCATTTTTTCCTTAACCTAAACATTCATTCATTGCACCTATTTGAAAATCAAAAACAACAAAATATAGTCTTTCTTTTTCTCTCTAAATCAGACGCAAGCAAGAAGGCCAAGAAAAATATTTTTGTTAAAGATTTATCAAGAGCGCGGGTTAAGAATCATTAGTGGGTTGATAGTTAGTAGACTCGGGTTATAAAAAAGATATTAGGGTTTGTTTCTACGCGTTCAAAACCGAACCAAGGTCATCCGACTTGTAAGTTTTTCTAAAAACTTTTATTAGTTGTACTTTTATGTTTATTTTGGTAAACTTATGATAGTTATACAAGTGGATCGTGTCAAATCAAACTTTAAAAGTTTTAAAACGAATACAAAGGGTGCCTTTGGGTCGACGAGAGCAAAGGAAAAAGGAAAAAGGATTTGACACTTTAAATTATGGTTGTTATGGTAAGTTTATTTTAAGTTAAGAAGCTTATTTAGGGCTTATTTTTAGTAATGGCTTAAAAGTAAGCTTGTGAGAGCTTATTTGGTTTCGGGTTGTTTCAGTTGGGCTCGGCCTAACCGGCCTATGGTGTGGGCTTGTAGTTTTGTATTGGACTCGGTCCGACATGAGGAAGTGGGCTCAGCCCATTTGATTTTTGGCTTATTATTAAGCTCATAAAAGAGCTTATTTTGTTGGCTTATATTTTGGCGTATGTATTATTTTGTTTTGGCATATATTAAGAGCTTATGACTTATTCGTTTTTTGAGCTATTAAGTTTTGGCTTATTTGTTTAGCTTATTTTTGGTTTCGGCTTATATCTTGGCTTATAGCTTATTGCTTTGGCTTATAATCGAGCTTATAGATTATTGTGGCTCCGACTTATTTTTTGGCTTATGGCTTATACTGGTTTGGCTTAATGGGCTTAAGGCCTATTCGGTTTCAGTTTATATTTTGGGGCTTGTATAAAAGGTTATGGACTAATTTTACTATCGGTCTAAATATTAAGACCTTAATGGACTAACATTGGACTTTCGGGCCCAATAGGAGAAAAATTGATAAATTGGACTTGTAAATGGATTAATGGACTTAGATTGGAGATAAAAGTAATTATATTTGACTTAACAAATGCTAATGGACTAACGTAGGCTTCCGAGCCCGATAAAGAAAATTTTATAGTTTGGATTACTAAGTCGGATAAATGGATCTACGGAAGTGAAAAAACGGTTAAAATAGTCAAACTTGGTCATTGGTCGGTTAAACGCTTTGAAATATGGACTTTTTGGCATTTTGTCAGAGTTTTGGAAAATTGCGGAAAGTATTAAAATTTAAGGTTTAGAAACCTTGGGAATCCTTTACAAACAAACGGGTCATGTTGAAATTTTGTAGAAAATGTCACACTTAGAAAATAATGCGGAATAATTATTTGTGTCAACTCAACTAATGGTCAAAAGACGAATTTTGTAAATGATAAATGTTAAGATTAAACGATTGAACATGGACGTACCAAGATGATAAGGTTTTATACTTACCCCGTTTAGCCCGATAAAGAGACAAAAATAATAAAATATTATTATTTTATTATTAGATATATTTAATATATTTACTTTAACGTTGCGGAGATGTTTATTCATTTATTTTTTATCTTTGAACCCCTACTTATTTCTCGTCGGATTCTCTTGGACTGTTTGGTCAGTTGTTTCGCTTTAAGTTGTTGGATGTGTTTTGAGTATTTTGTATTGATGTCGCACTTAGCCCAAGTGCAACGAATTATTTTACTTAAGTACCACACAACCATAATACCCAAATGTTTGTAATGAGAATCAAGGTTTTGTAATGAGAATAAAGATTTTGTTATGGGAATAAGAGTTTTGAAATAAGGATGAGGGTTTTTGTAAAAAGAATGAGGGTTTTGTGTGAGTAAAGACGAACGCTTGTACAATAAGGCAGTATTGTACAAAATGTTAATAAGGTGAAATTAATGTTAGGTCGTGGCCGGGTAACGTTGTGCGTTGTAGAGGCTATTTGGTGCGTTGAGTAGAGATTGTTTGGTTCATTGTGTAGAGATTATCTGTGCGGTTATTATCATCTGTTGAGGTGAGTTCTCGTAGCCCCACTTTTTAAATCTTTTTCGTTGGGGGAAATGATGCTCAAATGTGTTTTGAATTGTTTTTTTAACTGTGCGAAATGTGGTTTTATTTTGGAGACAATTATGTGCTTATGACTGCTATGTGAATATTACGTGGTTTGATTATATTTGCATGCATCGAGATGCACGGCAATGTATGTGATTAACTAGGATTTGTTGTGTCTTGTGGTGGTGCTGCCCTAAGTAATTGTGCTCCAGCTGGTAGGCCCTTAGGTGCGTAAGTGACATTCTGAGTTGCGACTCCAAGAGCATTGGTATATGCTGGTCTGGTGACTAGCGAGGATGCTAGGTCATGGTACATGATTAGTGGGGATGCTAAGTCATGGATTTTTTACATATATTCACTGTCATATTGGACAATTGTCCATTGTTGAAAGTATTGGCACAACAACTGGGTTTTGAATCTAACCTATGAGCTCACCAACATTATTGTTGATATTTTCGAGGTGTGTTATTAACAAAGGTAAATGTGAAGTATCGGGGATCAAAGATGGGTACATTTAGGAGTTTATTGAAGGACAACTGTTTAACTTTTTACAAGGTTGTGAAATTGTAAACTTTTGTAAAGAAACTTTTGTAAATAATGTATGGTATGATATTGTATCTTATGTAATGTGAATCATTATATCGCATTCTCGTGATTTTGTTGCTGACGGGGTGTGACAAAAAACCCTAAAAATCAAGAGCAAGATTTGTAGTGAGTTAGTAACTAAATAGCACCGAAACATTAAAGTATGTGACGTGTATGTCGTGAAACATTTACCTGGATATGGAAGGGGCTAAACTGGATATGGAAGAGGCTAAATAGACGGACCATATTAAGCCCAAGAGAATAGTTGTAGCCATGTGGTCACCGACCACATGAGGATTAGTATATAGGGTAATATGTTATCCTTAAGTTTCAAGAGATTTGTTTCATAACTTTATATGCACACCACATATCAATCACAATTTACCAACCCTAAACCACTCCCCAAACCATGCACAGAAACAAAGTCACAGTTTCAATTCTACATCAAAAGTAAGGTTATAGGCGACAGAATACTCGCGTTCGTGGCTTCGTGTTAGTGATCCTATCAGCTTCCTAGTTGCTTTGTATTCATGTTCATGCTCGTGTTTTGTATTCGTGTTCGCATTGTGATTGGTTCATATTCGGTTAGGAGATTTTGATTTTGTCCGCTGGTGGTTTTTAGGGGAGAGTTAATTTGATTCCGGTTGCGGTTCGTACGTGTTTGGAATAACTTTTGGTTCGTTCATGGGTTAAGGTCTTGGATTTGTTAGCTCAATATAGTTTTTGATTTGGTTGAGTATCTAAATATATTTCATTAGGTGTTCCTGGTTACATTCGAGTAAGGTTTTGGTTTAAGTTTGACCAACCTTTGTCTATGTTAGGTTTAAGAAAAAGACTCGGTCACCCCTTGTATTTTATAGTTTATCCTAGCTCATAGTTTAATGTATAACGTTTGACATACGATAATGGGCCGGGTAATAAACCCACACATGTAAGCCCTTACCAAGGCCTTAGGCTAGTTTTTGTAATACATATAAATACCTCTTCCATCCCATGGAAGAGGTGGTTATTCATTTCATAATTTAAGTATTACTTTTTCTCACTAGAAGCTTTTCTCTCTAGTTCTCTCTCTCTCTAGAATTTGGCCAATCCTTAATCTACCATTGTGTTGTGATATCTAATATCCTATAATTGGTATCAAAGCTCATGGGATGATTAGATCATGTGTATGTGCGTATTCTTGCTTGGTTTAGATCAACGAGTGTACTTTTTAAGGTTTATCGCTTGTTTTTAATTTTTCTCCTAGATTTTGATCTTTATTGTGTTAAAGTTTAGGTGTTTGTAGTAGTTATAACCTTGTAGTACTTAGTTGTGCAAAAGAAATCAAGCAAAAAAGTTCAAAAGGGTGATTTTTAGGTGTTTTTGTGTGAAATAGTACTTTTTATAGGCGGCATTTTGGCATACTGGTTCCTATTTCTTCGCAGTGGTTTGTCAGAAAAAGTACTGTTCTGTAGCGGTTTGTCAGATCGTATAGTACTGTTTAGCAGCGGTTTTTCTTATTGTGACAACGGTTTGTTTTTTGTGACAGCGGTTTGTTAGTAAGATAGTGACAGCTATTTATACTTCAGTGGCAGCGGTTTGGATAGACAACGGTTTATGGTTTCGAAGACTTATTCCTTTTGTAGCGGTTTAGGAAACAAACCTCTGGCGGTTTGATTTTTAGGCAGGGGTTTGGTGATTTGTCTTCGTAGCAGTTTACTATTATTTTAATCATAGTGGTTTTCTTGGTAGCAGTTTATAGGTTTTTGATGATTATACTTTTGTAGCGGTTTAGGAAATAAAACTATGGCGGTTTGGTTTTCTGGCAGTGGTTTGGTGTAATTTTTCTTGACAGTAGTTTACCTAGGATTATTTTAATAGTAGCAGTTTATCCTTACTACGGTTTGTTTCAGGTTTTGAAGATTTATTCCAGGTAGTGGTTTACTAGACTAATCTCTGGCGGTTTGCTGAGGTGGTAGCGATTTCCTCAACTGACAGCGGTTTGATAACTTACCAGCGGTTTGCTAACATTGTCAGCGGTTTGAGCTACTGTTTGCACACTTGGAATTTTTCAACCTTTGAACTTAACGAAACTAAAACAACAAAACACTTAATTAAACTTCACCACTTTTAATATTCACTCACTAATCATTGAACGATCAACTCATATCATTTCACAATCACTTATGATGGCTAATCTTTCTGAAGATATCCAAAGTGCCGGTTCCGATACTCGCCCACCAATGCTTGATAGGTCTGATTTTGAGTCTTGGCAAAAACGTATTCGGTTGTACTGTCTGGGAAAAGAAAATGAGGATAACATACTTTAGTTGATTGATGGAGATCCATATCAGATGGGAAAGTTTAGAGAGACA